>CAXKVI010000005.1:29683950-29771700 GCA_964058755.1 Campiglossa producta | reverse complement strand
AAACGGAAGGGAAAAAAAGAAAATAAGGAAACGGTAGGAAAGCAAAGGTAACCAAACGAAATGACAGGAAAAGAAATCTAAGGAAAAAAGTGAAAGAAAATAAAGGTAGGAAAAAAGATAAAAGAAATGAAATGAAATGAAAAAAAAAATTAATAAAATGAAAGGAAACTAACGGAAACCAAACGAAACTAAAGCAAAGGAAACGAAAGGAAAGGAAAGAAAAAGAAAATAAAAAGAAAAGGAATGTAATGGAAATAGAAAGAAAGGTCAGGTAAGAAAATAAAAGAAAATAACAGAAAAGAAAGAAAGAAAGAAAGAAGGTTAATAAAATGAAATGGAAGAAGAGAAAAGGAAAGAAAAGGAAAAGAACGGAGAGGGAAGAATAGAAAAGGAAAGAAAAGCGAAAGATATAAATTGAGATAAAAGGAGAGGAAAGGAATGGAAATAAAAGCAAATGATAGCAAAAGAAAGGAAAGGATAGAAATACGTATGAAGACGAACTAAGAAGAATAAATAATTATCAACATTGAAACTATATTATTGAATGGTGTAAAGAGTGAGAAAAGGCAAAATGAATAGGAATGTATAGAAACCAAAAATATAAAAATATGGAAAAGAAAGGAAAATTTAAGAAATATCAAAAAGGTAGGAAAATAAAATAAGGTTTTGTGGTTGAATTTCACCACTGGGCGAACTCTAGTAAGAATAAATTTTTGCACCTAAATCAGAAATTTTCGTAATTTTTTTTTTCGTTTTTTCGAGTTTGACGCCATTTTTTTGGTACAATTCGAAAAACATGCTTTAGTTAAAACAAATATTATTGTTCTACTATTAATTCTCAGTAAAACTAGACTTTATTTATTGAAAAATGTTAAAAATTGACGTTTTTTTTCGAAAACAAGAGTTTTAGCAGTAAAACTCATTATATTATTTTTATTGATTCCATTGTTCTTTGTATAAATTAAAAATTTATAGGATTTAAAATTATATTTTAATGAAAAATGTGATCTTGTTATGATCTTCATACATTTTATTCTGAATTTTTTCTTTCAAAAATTTTCATTTTAAAATACATCTAATTCAAAGAAATTTTTTAAGTTATTTTATATCAATACAAAACAGTGATCATGTAGATACAGTAGTTTTGTTTTAACAATTAATGTTTGTTATCTGTTATTTACCATTATCTATTTCCACCTATTTATTTCAATAACAGTTAACAAATCCATAATTTAACTATTCCCCCTTTTAAATCTGAAACGTCCACGTTTAAGCTATTATAAATTATAAATAAACATAAAATGTAACAATATTCAAAAACTAAAAATAACATTTTTCCATATTCATATTTAAATATCAAAAACAAAATCTTAAATAATATTTTTAATCTAAACAAGATAGTTGTAAACAATCAAAATTGATATAACTTATATTTCAAAACTCACAAACAAATACAAATCATAAGAGTTATAAAAGGAATAATATTTCATCTAAGGTTGCTTTTGTGAATTTTTTTGCCTTCGATTAAAACCGTTGTGCCCAAGTCTTTTTCAACAATCTTTTCAACAAGAACTTTATTAAATTTGTTTCCCAACCTCTTATTTCTTTTTACATAAACTCTTTCTCCTGGTTCATATAATTTCATTTTCTTATTTTTATTAAACCTTTCCAATACTTTTTCCTGTGACTGAACCAATCTTTCTTTAACATCATTCAACTCCTCAGGTGGAAAATTTTGAAAAACTGTAATTGGTTTAGCATTTATTGTAGAATGAATACTATTATTGTATTTATAAGTTGCTAACAATACGAGATTTACAGTCTCACTTAGCTCCTGTTGAGCCTTAATGCACCTAAAAATCTCGATTAGCGTTGAATGAAACCGTTCAACTTGACCATTAGTTTCGCTGTGTAACGTAGGAATAAAAAATTGTTCTATTGAATAATTATCTCGTAGTAAAGAACTAATTACATTAGATTGAAATCCTTTTTCATTATCAGAATTACCTTTGTATTTTGAAAAATTAATAAAACCTCAAGCAAAGCAGCTTTAATATCCAATGTAGATCGTGATGCAATAGGTTTTACAATGGCAAATTTTGAAAACTTATCTATACATGTTAAAAAATACTGTTTATCTGTAATAAAAATATCAAGGTGGAGTATTTCTCCAGGATAACTTGGAATTGGTGTTTTTCCAATTTCCAAATTAGATGGCTTACGTTGATATTTATTCTCTAAGCATATTTTACAATTCGTAATAATCGAGCTCAATACTTTTTTTAACCTTAAATATAAATAATACTTTTTTAATATCAGGAAAAAAATATTCACTTGAAATTTGTTTAAAATTTTCTAATAAACAACGATGAGCGCGATTATGTTCAATAGTAGCAGCTTCAAGCTGGTCATTTCTGTTAACTAAATCAATTACTAACAGTTCAGTATGTCTAAATTTTACGCCTGGAAATGAAGAAACTATAGGATTTTGGATTTCTGCTACAATTCGGAGATTACAATGTATCGCATTGGTTATATTCGGATTAATAACATCTTTTAAACATCGTAATAAATTTGCAATAGTATCAAAAATTATTGTATGACGATAAAAATTTTTGAAAACATTTTTCGTGGTTTTAACTAACGATTGTCCTTTTGACAAAACAAGCTGATTTTTAAATTGATTTACAGGACATTTGACTGTCCTAATTACATCAGTATAAGATTCTTCGCTATGTTGTGTTTCTAATGAAGTGCTATGATTATTGATGAATTGCCCAGATAGCGCATCAGCTACTTTATTCTCTTTGCCGGGCTTGTAATAAAATGTTGGTGAAAATTCTTCAATAAACGCACGCCATCTCTTCATTTTTTTATAATTATAAGCTTTTATTTAGTTTCACCTGACGGCTGGCTGTTATCAAATCTTGCAAGCTAAATTTGATACACTTCCCGGTGTCCGATTGACTTGAAATTCTGCACACATGTATAACCCTGATGAGAATGCAATATTATAAAAAAAAAGTTTCGATAGGTGGCGCGTGGGTCGCTATATTTTCAAAATTCGCATTTATGGTCCGATTTAGCTGAAATTGGTAACATGTATTACTACCATGAAAAGAAATATTTTTGTAAAAAAAAATTCCGCTAGGTGGGGCTGAGATAGCGGTAATAAAAACTCAAAATCGTAATTATGGACCGATTTGGCTGATATTTTACGTGTGTGTTACTTAATTAATTTCTAAATGTTAGAAAATTTGGACCCGCTAGGTGGCGCGTGAGTCGCTTTATTTGAGAATTACGAAGGTCTGTTTTCAGTGTCGATTAATTCGTTTTTCAACGAACTTCCCGTTGAGGTAGGATCTTGAAATTTTCATCATCGCTTAGTTTTATACCCCAATGCACTATAATAAAAAAATAATTCCGATAGGTGGCGCATGGGTAGAGATATTTGAAAAATTTAATTTACAGAGATTTTGCTTTCGATTTTGAACTAACTCCCCGTTGAGCTGGGGTTTTGAAATTTTCACCATCGATCAGGTTTTACTGACAATGCATTATACAAAAAAAAAATCTAAAATATTGCTTTATTTGCAAAAATCCAATCATCACCCAAGTTTAGTCGTTTTTCCCTATTGCCATAGAAAGAAGATTGGAATTCGCCGCGTGGTGTATTCCAAAAGTACCTTTACTTACCACGCGGCGAATTCCTTTACTCTTATGGGCATTGTCTTTTGATATGCAGATGGCGCTGAAGAATGCAACAATCGGCTGATTCCTTCACTCTTTTGAGCAATTATGCATAAAAAGTTGGCTCTGCTGATTTTGAATTATTAAATTGAAGAAAAAAGGAAACAGCTAATTATTATTGAAATGCAGTTCTAATTAATTTTAAGCTTTTATTTAGTTTTACCTGACGGCTGTCTGTAATCAAATCTTGCAAGCTAAATTTGATACACTTCCCGGTGTCCGATTGAACTGAAAATCTGCACCCATGTATAACCCCGATGACAATGCAATATTATAAAAAAAAATGTCGATAGGTGGCGTGTAACGACAGCCTTTGAAGATTTCTCTGACTACGCACAAGCGGGTATATGAACAGATGTATGGGTAACCGCTAACCGAACACCCTTATTCGTTTTTACGATATTAGCATAGCGGATGCTTATTAGTGTGAGTGGGTTAAAATGTTGCTTATACATAAGCGCATATACTTGCCGCTTAAGGGTCGAACGTGGATTGGTTTGACCATAGGCAGGCAGGCGATTCGAGCCTTACGGCTTCGGAAATGCCGCAAGGATTAATGTGTATAAAAGGGGATTCCGCTGATCGACGGATCAAATTGGAAAAAGTCGCGGTCTTAACCAGTGCCAAAGTGTTCAAAAATAAAAGTTTAATTTTTAAAGTGCGTTGTAATCACCTTAAGGTGTGGGTGCGCGTGTGAAAAAAAGTATATTTTGTATAAAGTGCGGTTTCACGTCAAAGTAAAAGCGGTCGAAAAAGAAATATAGGGAATCCTCTCGAGGAAACTAGCCAGCGCCAGGAGAGCCGCCACCCAAGGCGTGAAAAATCCACCACAAGAATCCATCAGTCACCGGTAAGTCACTTTGAAAAATTTTGAAAACTGTTGAAAAACTTTTTTCGCATTAAAGTTCTTTAAATTTAATTTTGTGAAATTTTAATCGAATTAGTTTTGGTGAATTTGGAGATTTTTATTCTTGTGTAAATTCTCGATTAAAGTTTATTTTTGTAAAGTTAGATTGTGGTTTTCTGGCAAGGGCTCGAGAAATTTTTTTATCAAAATAAATTCGGCTAAACAATCATCATCATCATTTATTGGCGCTTAACCGCCTAAGCGATTTTGGCCGTCGCCTATCAAAGCACGCCAGTCATTCCTTTTTAGCGATAACTGACGCCAATTGGAAACCCCAAGGGAGCTCAAGTCATCCTCCACCTGTTGTTTCCATCTCAGTCGAGGCCTCCCCCTTCCTCTGCTGCCGAATTCGGGTGACGATTGGAAAACCTTCTGGGCTGGAGCTTCTTTGTCCATTCGCGTGACCCAGCCAGCGGAGCCTTTGGGCTTTAATTCGCTGGACTATGGTTAGATCTGCGTAAAGCTCGTACAGCTCATCGTTAAATCTCCTTCGATACTCGCCGTCGGCATCACGGGAAGGACCATAAATCTTCCGGAGAACTTTTCTCTCAAATACTCCAAGGGCCATCTCATCTTCTCTTGACATTGTCCATGAATCTGAGCCATACATCAGGACAGGTATGATGAGAGACTTATAGAGCGCGATCTTTGTTCTTCGAGAGAGGATTTTACTTCTCAATTGCCTACTCAGTCCAAAGTAGCACTTGTTCGCAAGAGTGATTCTCCGTTGGATTTCTAGACTGATATTATTTTCGGTGTTAATGCTGGTTCCCAAATAGACGAAGTCCCTCACAGTTTCAAATTTGTAACTATCAACAGTGACGTGGCTGCCAAGGCGCAGGTGCGCCGATTCTTTCTTTGATGACAGCAAATACTTCGTCTTGTCCTCGTTGACCGCAAGACCCACTTTTTTCGCTTCTTTATCCAGTCCAGAGAAGGCAGCGATTACGGCGCGGTTGTTAAGGCCAATGATATCAATATCATCGGCATACGCCAGCAATTGCACGCTCTTGTAAAAGATTGTACCATTGCGGTTTAGCTCTGCTGCTCGAATTATCTTCTCCAGCATCAGGTTGAAGAAATCGCACGAAAGGGAGTCGCCCTGTCTGAAGCCTCGTTTGGTTTCAAATGGCTCAGAGAGGTCCTTCCCGACTCTGACGGAGCTGTTAGTATTGCTCAACGTCATTTGGCAAAGCCGTATAAGCTTTGCAGGGAAGTCAAATTCAGACATGGCGGCATACAGGCAACTCCTTTTTGCGCTGTCAAAAGCGGCTTTGAAATCGACAAAGAGATGGTGTGTGTCGATTCTTTTATCATGGGTCTTCTCCAGGATTTGGCGTATCGTGAAAATCTGGTCGATGGTAGACTTACCAGGTCTAAAGCCACACTGATAAGGTCCAATCAGCTTGTCTACGATGGGCTTCAGTCTTTCACACAATACGCTAGAAAGAACCTTATACGCGATATTAAGAAGGCTGATTCCGCGGTAGTTGGTGCGGTTAGCGGGATCGCCTTTCTTGTGGATTGGGCAGAGCACACTTAAATTCCAATCTGGAGGCATGCACTCGTCTGACCATATTCTGCATAAGAGCTGATGCATGCTTTTTACCAGCTCTTCGCCTCCGTGTTTGAACAGCTCGGCGGGTAGTCCGTCTTTTCCAGGCGCTTTGTTGTTTTTGAGCCGGGATATAGCTATCCTCACTTCATCATAGTCAGGTGGTGGGACGACTTTTCCATCGTCAGGGATTGGGGTATCGGGTTCGACGTCTCCCTCGCAATTTAGCAGTGAGGAGAAGTGCTCCCTCCATAATTTAAGTACACTCTGTACGTCGGTTACCAGGTCGCCATTATTGTCCTTACAGGAAATTACCCCGGTCTTAAAACCTTCCGTCATCCGCCGGATCTTTTCATAGAATTTTCGGGCATCATTCCTGTCAGCCAGCATCTCAAGCTCCTCACACTCACGCCTTTCGGCCTCACGTTTCTTTTTTCTGAAAAGGCGTCTCTCTTCCTTCTTTGCCTCACGATAGCGTTGCCATACACTTCGGGTTGCGCCCGTTCGCAACGTCTCCCTGTAGGCAGCGTCCTTTTTGTCCGAGGCAGTGCTGCATTCCTCATCGTACCAGTTGTTTTTGCGGGCTCGCTGGAACCCTATAGTGGCCTCAGCGGCGGTACGTAATGAGTGAGAGATATGCTTCCATTGCTCGGTTGCATCGTTAGGTCGAGGATTGCTCTCCGATAGCAGGTGTGAGAGTCGAGTGGAGAAATTGTCAGCTGTCTGTGTCGTGCGCAGCTTCTCGACGTCAAACTTTCCTTCCGTTACTGTGCGCACTTTCTTTGCTACACAGAGGCGTGTGCGTATCTTGGCTGCAACAAGATAATGGTCCGAGTCGATATTGGGACCACGAAGGGTACGCACGTCCAGAACGGTGGAGCTATGTCTGCCGTCGATCATGACATGATCAATCTGGTTTCTTGTTCTTTGATCAGGAGACAGCCATGTGGCTTGGTGTATTCGTTTATGCTGGAACCTGGTACTACTGATGACCATATTGCGAGCAGCAGCGAAATCAATCAACCTAGTGCCGTTGGGGGATGTTATATCATGGAGACTAAATTTTCCAACTGTTGGACCAAAGACTCCTTCCTTGCCCACCTTCGCATTAAAGTCGCCGAGCACGATTTTGATATCATGTTGGGGCAGCGATCATAAGTCTGTTCAAGTTTATCGTAGAAGGAGTCCTTCTCTGCGTCGTCCGTCTCCTCAGTCGGCGCATAGGCGCAGATAAATGTTATGTTGAAAAATTTCGCTTTGATGCGGATCGCAGCGAGACGCTCGTCCACGGGGGTGAACGCTAGTACTTGGCGGCGAAGTCTCTTTCCCACCACGAATCCTACACCACGCGCTTTGCCGCGTGTCTGGCCACTGTAGTATACGTCACAAGGTCCGATGGTCGTCTTTCCTTGTCCCGTCCATCGCATTTCCTGCAGGGCGGTGATGTCAGCCTTTGCGTTAACGAGGACATCAACCAGTCGGGCAGCGGTACCGTCCCTTGAAAGGGTCCGGACATTCCCGGTACATGCCCTAATATCCAAATCATTATGCCTTATTCGTTTTGCCGGGTCGTCAACATTAAAGGGGGTTCTCATCCGAGGCTTTGATTTATTTTTCATTGGACTAAATTTTTTACGTGGCGGGTCCCAAACCCAGCGCACAACCCGTTTCGGGGTTTTTGGAAAATATTTACACATTTATATAGCGAGCCGCTTGCTTCAAGACAGACGCCCGCTTGCAGCCGCACCTCATGGTGAACAGACGCTGCGCAAAAAACCTCGGTGAGCCCTTAAACCAAGTATGTCAGAGTGGCCCCACCGGGGCTCCCTCTCTTTCTGCCGCGAGCCTAGGTAGCTCCCGTTGCCCAGAGTGCACGAACGAGGACGCAAGAGTCGGGATTGAGCAAGGTCACTTAGCAACCACACTCCATTACACTCGGCTAAACAATACGTACAAATTTTTATGAATGTTTTGTAATTTTTGATCTCTCTGTTTATAAATTGTGTGGCCCTGAAAAGGACCGTTTATTCAACCACATCAGCATCCAGTAAAATTATTCCCAAAATACCTGTTAAATTATAATTTTTATATTTTTTTTAATTTTTGTTAAATTTTTTATTTCTAAAATTCAAATCGAAAAATTCTTAAAGATTAAAAACTGCATAAATGCACTTACGTGTACATATGTATGCAAATATGTACACGAGCATGAACGCAAACAAATAGGGTGGATTGTTGTTGTAAAAAAAAATTTTTTACTTTAATCCAAACTATAATATTTTTAAACACCAATAAAAAAAAATTTTTACCCAAAACCCCGTTTTTTTTTTTGGATTTTTGCTTGAATTTTTAATTTAGAAAAGTTTTTAATTAAAATTCTAAAAATTCAAAAATATTAAAAATATGCACAAGTGCACTTACGTATACATACATACATATGTACACGAGCACATATGCAAACAAAGAAGAAGAAGAAATAAAACTTTTGAAGGAAATAATTTAGGAGATTTTTTTTTGATCATTTTATATAAAAGAAAAATTTTTATTTAATTTAAAAAAAAAAAAAAAAAAAAAAGGCCAGAAAACCTAATTTAATAAGAAATTTGAAATCATGAATATTAGAAAAAAATTATACATTTTTATTGCAGCACCACGAAGCCGACCGAAGGCCGCGACATTTTTTTTACCACAAATACACACACACGAATCTACACAGAATCACATCAACAAAACTACACAGGAATTATATAAAGTTTTTGGGCGCTAAAATTACCGAAGACAACAACAAACATCCACATCCCACATACACACATCAATTCACACTCCAGAAGAATTTTACTTGGCCAAAAGGCAACATTTTGGGGCCAAAACCAGGCTCAGAAATCTGTCCAATAATTGCATTCACACGCACACACACATGAAACACAAGAAACCCGGCATCATACCAACACCGAACATTTTGATCAAACACTACGAAAGAGGCAACATTCAAAGTGGTGGGAAACACTAAGTGGCGCAACCAACGACGACGGCAACATTTCATATCAACATTTTTTTCATCAACATTTACTCAGTCTCATCAACATTTAGTTATCTACCTTTTATCTACACTACACATATACAAGGCAGCACAAAACACAACACTAACACAATCTCACAGAAGAGCGAGAAGAGCAGCTCATCAACGATCTTTTAATTTGTACACCACCATCATCACACACACGTTTATTAAAATTTATTAGGGTGCACCCAACATAATTTTTTGGAAATTTTAAGTTTTTATATTCTTGAATATTTTTTTTTTGAATTTAATGAGTTTCTAATTTTAATTATTTATTATAATAAGTTTATTAATTTGATTAATTTAAGTTTTTGTTGAGATTTATTGAATTTTTCTTACCTTTAGCTTTTTTTTTTTTTTTTCACGTTTGCAAAATTGAACTTTAGTCTCCTTTCGTTTTGTTCTACACATTTTAAAAATTTTTTTATAAACGCTTTTTTATATTTTTTTATTCATTATCTCTCTATTTTTTTATTTACAACTTATAACTTTTTTCATTAAGTGCTTTTCTTTCGATTCGATTTTTTTTATTTTTTTACTTTCACTTTTCACCTTTAAAAATTTTTTATCTTTGATTTTTTTGCTCTTGTGTTTTTTTTTCAATCTTTATTGCCAATTTAGACTATGCAAATTTTCTTATTGTTTTGATTAGGTTTTTTTATTTCACTTTCAATTAAATTTTTTGCATCCTTTTTTTATTTTTTTATCTTTTGCTTTTTTTCCAAGTCTTTTTGATTTATAATTTCGTTTGCAGTTGTGTTCTTTTTTTATCAGACTTTTTTTCGCAATACACTTTCACTACACTTTCACTACACTTTCACTTCACTTTCACAATTTCATACTTTTTTACCCGACTCCTCGATTTGCAATTTTTTAATTTTTGTCT
Source organism: Campiglossa producta (assembly GCA_964058755.1). Classification (NCBI taxonomy): domain Eukaryota; kingdom Metazoa; phylum Arthropoda; class Insecta; order Diptera; family Tephritidae; genus Campiglossa; species Campiglossa producta. Next base: position 29,761,541 of record CAXKVI010000005.1, on the reverse strand, counting down.
TCTTGACAAAAAAAATAGTTTTTTGTTCGACGCGAGGAGATTATTTTCGTTTACGAAAAATTTTTTTTGCATAAGCACAAATCAATGCATATGCACCGAACCACGTTGTAAAACTAAAACTTCAAAGACAATAGTTCTTAGAAATTAGCCTTGACAAACACTCACACACTGTACATACGTATATATGCATTGAGGTTTTTTTGTGAGAAACGCACTCTTATACATTTTTACGAATTCCCCGTACTATTGAGATCGGTTTTTTTTGTTTAAAGTTTAGAGTTGATTTTTTACACATACATACATATTTTTTTACTTATGATTTTGTCTTTCAATTTAGTGGGAGATTGAATGCACATACATACATATATACATATTATCTGTGGTACTTGCATTTTTTTTTCTTTCATAGTTTTTTTTATACATATTTACATATATTTATAGAGGTGTTTGTGCATAAAGTTAATGAGGCATTAGGCTGGTGTGAATTTTAGAAATTTTTGTTCGAATTTTATTTCAAGGAAAATTTAGACTTAATTTAGTTATTATAGTTAGAAAATAAGTAACTGTAATTATTTTGAATTTTTAACTAGTGTAAGGCGTTTTGCAATGTTTTTGAATTAAGTATAGGAATAAAAAGTGTTAATAATTTTTCTTTGAAAAAGTTGGAGAAAACTTTCTTTGAAGTTTATGGGTTGAGCTTTTTTGTGCGGATTAGCTTATAATATGTCTGGCTAAAGAAATACAGTTGTTGGTGCAGGTGTTGCCCTTGTGGCAACTGATGGTAAGTTGGGGTAGTTGAGAAAAGATGGGATAAACGTAAGTACTAAAAGACGGACTTTAGTCAGGTTTAGGGGGACTCTACTCGGGAAGCGGAGCCATAGTAGAGTCCAAAGGCTGTTCACATCTCGTGAACAGGAGGGGTGGGAAGGCTCCACCTGACTCGGACAGGTTTTCTCCCGCTTTTGTCTTTTTTTCTTTTGTTTGATATCTTTCTCAGGCATGAACACTAATTTTGCTTCGCAACTGTTGGGAAGGAGAAGTGGCAAGAACTGCGCCCCAATGCCGACGAGCCTCAGCCGGGCTACAACCATGCCGCTTTGCCACTCCTCCTCTCCCGCACCAGGCAGTTACGCAACAGGCGCGTGGGTCGCTATATTTTCAAAATTCGCATTTATGGTCCGATTTAGCTGAAATTCGTAACATGTATTACTACCATGAAAAGAAATATTTTTGTAAATAAATTCCGCTAGGTGGGGCTGAGAGAGCGGTAATAAAAACTCAAAATCGTAATTATGGACCGATTTGGCTGATATTAGATACGGCGGCCGCCGTGGTGTAGCGGTTAAGTGTTCGGCCTTCTACACCAAGTCGTGGCGGTTCGATGCCCGACAAAAGTAACATCAAAAATTATTTAGAAAAAGAATTTTTCTAAACGGGGTCGCCCCTCGGCAGTAGTTTGGCAAACTCTCCGGGTGTATTTCTGTCATGAGAAGCACCTCAGCAAAAAATTCATTTGCTTTGCAAGTGCCGTTCGGAGTCGGCAAAAAACTGTAGGTCCCGCCAACTTGTAGGAAAAACTCAAAAGCAACACACCACAAGTTGGAAAGAGAAGCTCGGCTAAAAATCTCGTTAGAGGTTATGATAACCTGTTGGTATATCGCCGCCATTAGTTTTTTTTTTTTTGCTGATATTTTACGTGTGTGTTACTTAATTAATTTCTAAATGTTATGTTGGACCCGCTAGGTGGCGCGTGAGTCGCTTTATTTGAGAATTACGGAGGTCTGTTTTCAGTGTCGATTAATTCGTTTTTCAACGAACTTCCCGTTGAGGTAGGATCTTGAAATTTTCATCATCGTTTAGTTTTCTGCCTCCACGCAAAATAATTCCGATAGGTGGCGCACGAGTAGAGATATTCGAAAGTTTTCATTCCAGGAAATTTTGCTTTTGATATTGTACTAACTTGCAGTTAAGATGGGATTTTGCAAATTTTCATCATCGTTCAGGCTTCGCTAACAGTAAATAAAAAAATTAGCTTAATTTCAAAAATCCCATTTATTGTTTAGTTTAGTCTTTATTCCAATATCCCAAAAGTAACTTTATTAACCACGCGGCTTTAGCGAGCTACTCACCTGCCAAGAAATGTCAAACTCCATATAAAAAAACGCTCAAGAATTGGTCAAGAAATGTTTTCACACGTCAAATTTTCTTGAGCCAATACTCAGCTCATAAGAAAAAATACTACAGTTTTCGATGGCTGGCAACGCCGGTTTACCTCAAGAAATAAATATGCTCGAGCCAGCAAAACAAAAGTTTAATTTTATTATTTTATTATACCCAGCTGTACTTGTACACAGGGTATTATAACTTTGTTAGGATAACGGTTGGTTGTACAGGTATAAAGGAATCGAGATAGATATAGACTTCCATATATCAATATGATCAGGATCGAAAAAAAATTTGATTGAGCCATGTCCGTCCGTCCGTCCGTCCGTCCGTCCGTCCGTCTGTCCGTTAACACGATAACTTGAGCAAATAATGAGATATCTTCACCAAATTTGGCATGCGTACTTATTTGGGTTCAGAATAGATTGCTATTGAAAATGGGTAAAATCGGACCATAACCACGCCCCTTTTTCGATATCGAAAATTTCGAAAAACGTATAAAATGGGTTAATTCAATATTAGAAGCAGCTACAATGATAAAATTTGCAATATGTATTGATTTAGATGTTCTAAGGCCGATTTTATACAAATTTTTGAAAAGGGGGCGTGGTACCGCCCACGTATATTTGAAGAAATTTTAAAATTTTGACTCTTAATAACTTCAGAACAGTTTATGCTAGTATAATGAAATTTCGTAGAGGACATTCTATTGTTGTGGTAAATTCAGCTATAGAAAATAAACGAAATCGCTTCGCGACCCCGCCTACTTTTTCATAAAAGTTATATTGAAAGGAGGTGGAAATATTGAAAAGTCCATATCTAATTAACTGATTTCGCTATAATAATATAATTTGGTACATACATCAACTTTCATATTCTTTACATAATTTTTTCAAAATTTTGGAAAGTGGGCGTGGCACCGCCCACTTATGAGTCAAGCAATTTTTATTAATTTTAACACCATTAACTGTACAAAACAAAGAATAACAGCATTTTATGTGCACAGCTGGGTATGTAATGTTCGGTTTCACCCGAACTTAGACTTCCTTACTTGTTATATGTATAGATTATGATTTTCGACTGGACTTTTAAACAAATTATGGTAGAACGATGAAATTTGGCACAAATCATGCTAGTATTGTTGGGAGTATACGTGATGAAATTGGCTAACATCCCCCTCCAACCACGGCAATTCTCGATACCGAAAAATTCGAAAATCATCTAAAACACTGGTCATAATTTTTAAACTGATTACGGTAGAATCATGAAATTTGGCACAAGGTATACTAGAGTTATAGGAAGTATACCTGATGAAATTAAACGAAATCGCTTCCCAACCACGAGCACTTTCGATATGGAAAATTTCGAAAATCACATAAATTGACATATTTCGGTTAGGTAAATAACTAAAATAGTATAATTATATTATAATTTGGTATTTAAATTGCTTGGTCGTTGATGGATTATAATTTTCTGTATTGTTCCTTTGTAAGGAATTGTCTACTATTAACGAGTATTAAAAGATGTTGTACTAGTTTGTAGCTACCTGTATTGTATTTAGTGTGGGCAGTGGTTAGTGGCTTAGTTTGGATTATCTGCCTTTAAAAAATATTATAAAAGGTAGTTTCTGAAAAGTCTCTTCAATAAATTTACATTTATGTTGAATTCGTAGACTGAATATTTCATCATCGGATGAAGATTGTTATACCCAGCTGTACTTGTACACAGGGTATTATAACTTTGTTAGGATAACGGTTGGTTGTACAGGTATAAAGGAATCGAGATAGATATAAACTTCCATATATCAATATGATCAGGATCGAAAAAAAATTTGATTGAGCCATGTCCGTCCGTCTGTCCGTCCGTCCGTCCGTCCGTCTGTCCGTTAACACGATAACTTGAGCAAATAATGAGATATCTTCACCAAATTTGGCATGCGTACTTATTTGGGTTCAGAATAGATTGCTATTGAAAATGGGTAAAATCGGACCATAACCACGCCCCTTTTTCGATATCGAAAATTTCGAAAAACGTATAAAATGGGTTAATTCAATATTAGAAGCAGCTACAATGATAAAATTTGCAATATGTATTGATTTAGATGTTCTAAGGCCGATTTTATAAAAATTTTTGAAAAGGGGGCGTGGTACCGCCCACGTATCTTTGAAGAAATTTTAAAATTTTGACTCTTAATAACTTCAGAACAGTTTATGCTAGTATAACGAAATTTCGTAGAGGACATACTATTGTTGTGGTAAATTCAGCTATAGAAAATAAACGAAATCGCTTCGCGACCACGCCTACTTTTTCATAAAAGTTATATTGAAAGGAGGTGGAAATATTGAAAAGTCCATATCTAATTAACTGATTTCGCTAAAATAATATAATTTGGTACATACATCAACTTTCATATTCTTTACATAATTTTTTCAAAATTTTGGAAAGTGGGCGTGGCACCGCCCACTTATGAGTCAAGCAATTTTTAAATTCGACTGCTAACAACTTCAGAACGGTGTGAGATAGATTTACGAAACTAGGTACCAGGCATGTTATGTTTATGTAGAGTACTACCACAGAAAATAAGAAAAATCGGTGAACGATCACGCCCACTTTATGTGCACAGCTGGGTATGTAATGTTCGGTTTCACCCGAACTTAGACTTCCTTACTTGTTTTATCTTATTTTATTTTATTTTATTTTATGTTACTTTATTTTATTTTATTTTATTTTATGTTATTTTATTTTATTTTATTTTATCTTATTTTATTTTATTTTATTTTATTTTATCTTATTTTATTTTATTTTATTTTATTTTACTCTTTGTTGCTTTTTTGACTTGTAGTCTATTGCTGTAAATACCGACGGTATTTACAAGCAATTTTCGGGATTGTATGAAAATGTTTTTTTTTTTTTTTTTTTTTGAGAAAAATTTACCTACGCGCTGCAGGAACCAGACAAGCCGACATATGTTTCGATGATACTGGAGTTACATCTCTTCAAGGACTTTTCTTCCCGGCATTGTGAGAGTCGAACTCACAACACTGTAGTGACTTGTATGCTAGAAGGTCTAGCACCTTAGGCCACTACCCAGCTTGAAGGTAAACCCTTCTCAGTGTCCCTTTATGCATATATTTATACTTCCATATAGAACATTTCTTTAATTTCAATGCTAACTTATATGAAAGATTTGCGAATTTTTAGGACTTGGTGTGAAACCTATGAAAGAATTTTCATACTTAATTAAGCACGAATATTTTTCCATTTATAACATTAAACTCTTTGTTGCTTTTTTGACTTGTAGTCTATTTGCTGTAGGTAAATTTTTCTCAAAAAAAAAAAAAAAAACACATTATTTTATTTTATTTTATCTTATTTTATTTTATTTTATTTTATTTTATTTTATTTTATTTTATTTTATTTTATTTTATTTTATTTTATTTTATTTTACTTTATTTTATTTTATTTTATTTTATTTTGTCTTGTTTTATTTTATTTTATTTTATTTTATCTTATTTTATTTAATTTTATTTTTTTTATCTTATTTTATTTCATTTTATTTTATCTTATTTTATTTTATTTTATTTTATCTTTTATTATTTTATTTTATCTTATTTTATTTTATTTTATTTTATTTTATGTTACTTTATTTTATTTTATTTTATGTTATTTTATTTTATTTTATTTTATCTTATTTTATTTTATTTTATTTTATTTATTTTATCTTACTTTATTTTATTTTATCTTTTATTATTTTATTTTTTTTATTTTATTTTATTTTATTTTATTTTATTTTGTTTTGTTTTATTTTATTTTATCTTGTTTTATTTTATTTTATTTTATTTTATTTTATGTTACTTTATTTTATTTTATTTTATTTTACTTTATTTTATTTTATTTTATTTTATTTTATTTTATTTTATTTTATTTTATTTTATTTTATTTTATTTTATTTTATTTTATTTTGTTTTATTTTATTTGATTTTGTTTTATTTTATTTTATCTTATTTTATTTAATTTTATTTTATTTTATCTTATTTTATTTTATTTTATTTTATCTTTTATTATTTTATTATTTTATTTTATTTTATCTTATTTTATTTTATTTTATCTTATTTTATTTTATTTTATTTTATTTTATGTTACTTTATTTTATTTTATTTTATGTTATTTTATTTTATTTTATTTTATTTTATCTTATTTTATTTTATTTTATTTTATTTTATTTTATTTTATTTTATTTTATCTTATTTTATTTTATTTTATCTTTTATTATTTTATTTTATTTTTTTATTTTTGCTTCTCTGACTACCTACCCACAGATTTTGTTTTTGTAAACACTTTGTGTAAGCGCCATGAAGTTGACGGGCTCGTGCTTATTATAGTAGGTAAACAAAACAACTCTCGTTTTCAGCAACAGCAATCAATGCAAGTTTTCATGACTACGCACACAATTGCAATGAATGCAAACACAACAATGCAAGTGGTCATACCAACGTACATTCACACATAACAGCGGCTCTATAAGGTGAATGCGTGTTTAGCATTTCATAATATAATTATTTTTTTTTAATTTTTGGTTTGTTGTCGCACACCCTGCTCGGCGAGACATATCGATACATACCAAATTTTATATACCTTAGAATTGTGGTTATTGCAAAAAAGGGAGAAACCTGTTATGTTTGCGCATTTATATATAATAGATACCTTATAAAATAACAATCTGCTGTTTATATATTAAGAATATCATTATTTAACTTTACAAAACCTTTGGAAAAATTAAAATCGGTTCAAAAATAGCCCCTCTAGGAATTTTTATGTGCCGACAAACATGAAAAAATGGTGTTTTAACGATAAAAAAAATTTGAGGGTACACTGTGTTATCATTAAACATATTTTTTTATTTTTATATATATAAAAGATATGTGCATTTGTACGTAAATATGAATAGGTATCCTGAAACACACATAAAATTAGAAATGCTCATTGTTCATCGTTTAGCGCAAATATGCACACATACACGAAAATAAGTGTACGCTAAATGATTTTTTAGAAATATACATAAGCGCTTAAATAATTTTAAGCAAATAATTAATACAGACACTAAAATTGAAAGAAATATTGTAAGAAATAAATAAATATTTTTCCCCTTGGCAGTATGTTTAAGTATAAATGCACTTAAACATTTTTACATACACACATACTTATAGAAATATGATAAGGTGCATCAGCCTATCTACATTCTTACACTAATAGTAGCGATCATTGAACCACGATTAGAATTGCTACACACAAACACATATAAATCAATGATATGCTAGATGCAGCTAGCATTTATATTCGAACAGAGTATTTTTAATCTCAAAAATAGAAATATAGAGAAGTAATAAAAAAGCAATAAATTTAAAAAGACCAACTGATTGAGAACTATGCTTAGAATCAGTCCCTTTTTAATTGCTCTTCTGCTACCTCGCACAAACATATACATTTAGCATAGGAACATATTTTTAAGACATTGTATATAAACTGATGTAAATATTTAATAAAACCAGTAGTGTTACAAACTTACTCAAAATAAGTTGTTTTAAATCAACGCGCTGAATAACTTCCCCCCAGCAGCGGTAAGGGGGTTTTCAGTCTTAATATTTTACACCTTGCAAAAAATAAGCGCTGTAACTTAACCCTTAAGGTCGCTATTTTTGTATACCTTTCCCATACGTACATAAATTCATTTTTTATGGGAAAAATTATATATTTTCAGCGTGAATTAAAAAAAAAATTTATGTATTCTTCAAGTTGAAGATTCAAAAACTTTTTACATAACTGCGATTATCTATTAAACTAATTACAGACATTTAAAAATGAAAGAATTGTGTACTATTGCAAATAATATGAACAAGTCAATCCATATGAAAACGTCTAATATTAGCAAAAATCGTCGCTGACTAGTCTCGGATTTTGCTCAAACTTTGAGGGACACTTCTTTAGGGTCCTAAATGAACAAATTTGTACACATTTAATTTTTATAACCACTCGTTTCGGACTGGTAGAATTTCAAATTTTGAAAACTGTCATTTTTAGGCTTACCTTATTAAAAAAAAAAAAAAATAATGGCGGCGATATACCAACAGGTTATCATAACCTCTAACGAGCTTCTCTTTCCAACTTGTGGTGTGTTGCTTTTTGAGTTTTTCCTACAAGTTGGCGGGACCTACAGTTTTTTGCCGACTCCGAACGGCACTTGCAAAGCAAATTAATTTTTTTGCTGTGAAGCTTCTCATGGCAGAAATACACCCGGAGAGTTTGCCAAACTACTGCCGAGGGGGGACCCCGTTTAGAAAAATTCTTTTTCTAAATAATTTTTGATGTTACATTTGCCGGGCATCGAACCGCCACGACTTGGTGTAGAAGGCCGAACACTTAACCGCTACACCACGGCGGCCGCCCTTACCCTATTATAGCTGTACAAATTTTTCTATTAGAGATATCCTTACATGCTATACGACATTTTAAAGGTAAAAGGGAGTAGTTTCTTTAAAAGTAAATAATAAATCATACAGCGAGTACCTGGTATTAAAAACTTGGTAATAAAAATACATTATTTTTATCCTTGTTTATCAATTTTAGCTGGCTCTGGCGTCTTCACTGTTTTAAGTACCCACTAAATTTTTTTCAGAAATTAAGGGTACATATCTTAGAAGAAACTAACCCATTCATTGGCCAAAAAACTCACTCCTTATAGATACATAAATGATTATCTCGAAATTTGTAAGTTTTCAAAAATCGTTTTTTTCAGGCTCTAAAACAGACATGTTTCTCAAGAGATAAAAATACGAATTTCTCATGGACTCCAGTCCTGACCTTTAGCTTCTAATACCTCAACATTTCGTTTTGTCATTTTCATACTAAGGGTCTCTGTGTCCGACCGAATATTCGGCCAAGTTTCGATATTCGGCCTATTCGACTAGTATTTTTTATTCCGCTTCGGCCTTCGGGTGAAAAGGCCGAATAATAGAGGCCGAATTTTAGATGTGTGTAATAACAAAAAAAATTACGGAATTTTACGAGTTTTTGATTTTTTATAAGCGACAGAAAATCGCAACTTCCAGTAATATTTTTGTGTTATTGAACAAGCCTAAGATTTCGAACGATAACTTACGCGAAATTATTCAATATCGCCACCTTGATTATACAAGTATGTCGATCAATTCGTTTAAAGTGTCATCAGTTTCGATTACTTGCGTTCAGACTGTAGTCAGCTGTTTGTTTTTAGTGCATCTTTTTTTTATATATTGTTAAAATGCTATTAACATAAAGACTGAATTATTTTATTTTTTTTTTACAACTATGTATGTATTTTTTTAAGGTGTTTTGGTCATTCAAGGAACAAAAATAATGAATTGAACCCTGTAAAAATCGAGAGTACTCTATTTCCTATCCAAAGAGTACTCCAATTGGAGCATCAGAGTACTCCAAATGTAATCCTTTTTCATATAAAAATTGTGCCCCAATTAACATTGCAATGTCCTAGGACTGGACCACCTACTCCAACCTTCGCTTTGTTTCAGCTACTCCATGGAGTACCTACTGTCAGAGTGCTTTGCAATGTACGCCAATATTGTTACTTCTTGGAGTATATACTGCCAGAGCGATAGTGTCGTGATTTTCGTTGATAAGGCAAGAGCAATGATCGGCTTTCAAAAAGCTGAAGGTGGTCCGATGAGGTATCCAAAGGATTACTATTGGAGTACTCCAATATCAAAAAATTGGAACACATAATCCAACGATTTTTGCAGGGAAGCATCAGCGCGAATATTGTTCTAAGTGTCATTTATTTACAAACCCGGTTTTATAGCATATAACATTTTTTATTGCTCTCTTGCATTGTCAAGATAACAAATTTTCTAAAATTTTACACACCAAAACTGTAAAAATACATTTAAAAATAGTAGGGTAATTTGAAGTGACATTCATTATTTTGCATATAAGCGTCGAAAGTGATTCGTAAGGGCACTGCAAGATTATAAGGAAGGTGTAAAACTGATAATATGAAAGATATAAAAGAAAAAGTTAAGGAGACAGATGAGAGAAATAAATTTAAAAAATACGACTTTATCGTTTTTTTTTTGCTCTCCTGACAAATTCTGATTTTGTAACTTAGAACGTTATTCGTGATGATGTTTCAATTGTTATGAAATAAAAAAAAATCTCTTTTCTTATTTTGTTCAGTTTCGGTCGGACACTAGTCTCTGCTGATGGATCTCCTAAATCAATATAAATTTTTTTTAAGTAAATTTTGGTATAATTTTTAAACTTTTTTCAAGCAACCAGTACATAGTCTTAAAGTTGAAGCGTACAACTTTCCAACAAAAAAAACCGCGTGCAATTATCATAACTCCTGAACTAGTTACAGAAATTTGAAAATAACTTATAAAAATGTTGTACTATTTCAAGGAACACATACCTATAATGCCGCAATTAATTTTGAAATATATGTAAATAGTTATGCACGCGGTTTTTTTTGGTTGGAAAGTTGGAAGCTTCAAAAATTATACAAAAATTTACTTTGAAAAAAAAATGTATAATGGTTTAGGAGATCCATCAGCAGAGACCCTTAGTATGAAAATAACAAAACGCAATGTTGAGGTATTAGAAGCTATAGGTCAGGACTGGACTCCACGAGAAATTCGTATTTTTATCTCTTGAGAAACATGTCCGGTTTTGAGCCTAAAAAACACTATTTTTGAAAACTTACAAATTTCGTGATAATCATTTACATGCCTATAAGGAGTGAGTTTTTTGGTCAATGGATGGGTTAGTTTCTTCTAGGATATGTACCCTTAATTTCTGAAAAAAATTGAGTGGCTACTCAAAACAGTAAAGACGGCAGAGCCAACTAAAATTGACAAAAAAGTATAAAAATTACATATTTTCAGTACCAGGTTTAATACCAGGTACTCGCTATATGATTTATTACTTACTTTTAAACAAACTACTCTCTTTTACCTTAAAAATGTCGTATCGCATGTAAGGATATCTCTAATAGAAACATTTGTACAGCAATAATAGGGTAAGCCTGAAAATGACGTTTTTCAAACTTTGAAATTCAACCAGTCCGAAACGAGTGGTTATCTATTATATATAAATGCGCAAACATAACTGGTTCCTCCCTTTTTTGCAATATGTCTCGCCGAGCAGGGTGGCCGACAACAAACCAAAAATTAAAAAAAATTAATTATAATATGATTTGAAAATCACACCACTACAAGTGCTACACACGCATTCGCTTTATAGAGCCGCTGTTATGGGTGTATGTAGGTATGACCACTTGCTTTGTTGTGTTTGCATTCATTGCAGTAGGGTGAGTTGTTTTGTTGGCAGCAATAAGATAACATGAGCCAGCGCGTCAACTTTATTGAGCTTAGGTACAAACAGTGTTTACAAAAACAAAATCTGTGCGTGGGGATTCAGAGAAGCAAATGCTTTTGAAAAAAAGCACAAATAAGCTAGATCATGCACAAGGCCCTTCGTGGCTACACTTAGTGAAATAAAATAAAATGGAAAATTGATAAAATTAAAAAAAAAAATTAGAAATAGAAAAGTGGTTGAAAGTAAAAAAATAAAATTTGTTGGAAATGAAAGGAAAGGGAATAATATAAAATAAATAAAAATGAAACAAAATGAAATAAATAAAATTATTAAATTAAGAAAATAATAGGAAAGGAAAGGGATGGATAAAAGTAAAATAAAGGTAAGTTAAAGTAAGGAACCGAAAATATGACAGAAAAATCAAAGGGAAAGGAAAGGAATGGAAAAGAAAAAATGAAGGGAAGAAAGGAAATGTAATGTATGTAAAGCAGTGGAAAAGAGAAGCAAAAGGAGAAAGACAAAGAAAGGAAAGAAGAAAAAAAAGAAGGGAAAGAAAATGTAGCGAGGAAGAAGGTATGGAAAATAAATGAAAATAAAAAGAAAGAAAAATAAAGGAAAGAAAATTAATGAAAAGCTAAAAAAAATAAGTTAAGGAAATGAATGAAAGAAAAAGAAAAGCAAAGGAGTTGCGGAAAGGAACAAAAGAAAATAAGGAAACGATAGGAAAGGAAAGGTAAGAAAAGGAAAGGTAAGGAAACGGAATGACAGGAAGGGAAATTTAAGAAAAAAAGTGAAAGAAAATAAAGGTAAGAAAAAAATAAAAGAAAAGAAATGAAATGAAAAAAAATGAATAAAATGAAAGGAAACTAAAGCAACGGAAACGAAAGGAAAGGAAAGAAAAAGAAAATAAAAGGAAAAAAGGAATGTAATGGAAATGGAAAGAAGGATCAGGTAAGAATATAAAAGAAACGAAAAGAAAGAAAAATAAAAGAAAAGAACAGAAAAGAAAGAAAGAAAGAAGGGAAATAAAATGAAATGAAAGAAGAGAAAAGGAAAGAAAAGGAAAGAAGAGAAAAGGAAAGAAAAGGAAAAGAACGGAGAAGATAAAGAAAGGAAATAAAAGGGAAGAGAAGGAAAGAAAAGCAAAAGAAATGAATTCAGATGAAAGGAGAAGAAAGGAAAGGAAATAAAAGCAAATGAATGCTAAGGAAAGGAACGGAAAGAAATACGTATGAAGACGACCTAAGAAGAATAAATAATTATCAACATTGAAACAATATTATTGAATGGTGTAAAGAGGGAGGAAAGGGCAAAATGAATAGGAATGTATAGAAACCAAAAATATACAAAATATGGAAAAGAAAGGAAAATTTAAGAAATAGCAAAAAGGTAGGAAAATAAAATAAGGTTTTGTGGTTGAATTTCAACCACTGGGCGAACTCTAGTAAAAATTAAATGTGTGTAAATTTCATCCTTAAAGACCCTAAAGAAGTGTCCCTCAATGTTTGAGCGGAATCCGAGACTAGCCAGCTTTTTGAATTAGACGTTTTCATATGGAATGTCTCTAACATAACGTTGTCTCGAAAAAAAAATTAGGTGTGTGTCACTTTTATTTGAAAGTTTATGTAGAAAACAATTTTTTTCTCGTTCAAACTTTTTTAGGCATCCGCGAAAAACCGCTAAATCGCGTTATAACTTTCTTCTTTTTCACCGACTTTTTTAATTGAAATGTCACCGTAGAGGTCTTGCTCGGACCCAGTGGCGGATCCAGGATTTTGGGAAGGGGATCCAATTTTTTTTTTAATTTCGAGGATATTATTCGTTCACAGCTTCCCAAAACTGGCCTCTTATGCTTGTTTTTCAAAAAATATCCAAGGTATATATTTTTTGAAAAACAAGCATAAGAGGCCAGTTTTGGGAAGCTGTGAACGAATAATATCCTCGAAATTAAAAAAAAATTGGATCCCCTTCCCAAAATCCGTTTCCATCGTCACTCGCGTTACATCAGAAACAATATTTTACTGGTTGAAGTCGTTTTACGCCTTACATATAAAATTTCCAAATAATATTGTGACATCGTCACATCTAGCTAAAGGAGCTTTATTGAAAATGCAAAAAAAATGTTTAATTAAATTAGTAATTATAAGAAAAAATTAAGAAAAACTGTCCGTCCCTCGCGTTGCAATTTTTAGCTTAGAGATTTTGGAGCATTTTTCGAATCTTAAACTCTGTGAAATGGCGTCCTTGAACTAATTCCTGTTAATGGGACTTTGTTAAGAATTGATGTAAGTGTGACATGCAAAAAAAAAAATGTATTGTATGTATTTAGTACTTTAAATTTGTTTTAAAGCAGGCCCAGGCAAAATTGCAACTGAGGTTGTGTTAGTGAAATAGCAGTCATCGCACCAAAGAAAGTATGCCACCAGTTTTTGCTCCGTCACTCACTAATCACCACAGAGACAACAGCGTACATACGTTGTTGATTGGTCAGCGGGATTATAGGGCTCACATAATCGCAGCAACAATTTCATTGTTCGAGAGCCCAACCAAAGAGCGTAATAATCTGTGTGAATTTAGTTCTCATATTTCGGAAAATTGTCCCACTAGCTGCCGGGGATTGTTTTAAAGGTAGTCTTGCTTTAAATTTTGACAAGCTTATTTAATTATACCAATACTCCAGTCAAGGAGGTCACTAACGATATAGCGATTGTCTCTTCCGGTGTTTCTGATCTACAGAGTAACAGACCGGCATTTTTGTTTTCAGAGCAGGTTAGAGCTAGATCGAGCAATAGTGGCACCGCTGGCCCTTCCGCTCCCATTTCGCCTAGTTTAATTTCCTTAGGCTCACCAGTCACACCAGCACCCACACCTGTGTCAGGGACTCGCTATCTTTGGTTACAGAGACTTTGCCAGTCACTGTTACTGGTGCCATTCCAAAAACAACTCGTGTTGAAGCTCCTCCTTCAACCTCGGTTACAGTGACTTTGCCAGCCTCTGTTGATGCACTTAAAACAACTAATGTTTCAGCTGTCCCTCGTCCTACAGCGGCTCAGCCTAGACTTGCCTCAAATGGTCAATCCGGATCTAGTCTTTGTGGATGTCTCGGTGGGTACTGCCCTCACTCAAATTCCTCCTTTATCGCTTCTTGAAGACCATCAACACCCTACACTCGAGGTTGCGCTTGATGTCATCCATCAGCGTCCAACTAAAGTTAATGAACGAAACCGTTCTAGGTGCTTCTATAAAGCGGACTTCACCAAGTTAAACGAATTGATGGCTTGTCATGACTGGTCCGACCTTTTTCTGCAATGACGTTGACTCTGCCGCCTCGATATTTTACATTGTCTTGGATAGCTTCTTCGATAGTTGTGTTCCTTTTCGTTACATTAACACTAGCAAGGCTAAGCCTCCTTGGTTCTCAAAACATCTTATCAGACTTAACAATAAAAGATCAGTTTTTCCCGTAACCCGAAACGTTTTTACAGCTTTGTTAATCCAAAACGTAAAACCTCTGGATATCCATCTTCATTTACTTTTAAAAGGAAAAGTGCCACCACTGATGATGACATTGCAGAAATTTTTTCTGAATTCTTCAAGTCGACTTTGTCATCCAAATATTTTCAAAATAGTCCTTATCCGTATTACCTGAATAGCTCAAATTCTGTTCTTTATCCTGTCATCTATGGGTTTTCCATTTCGTCTTTTAACATGACTGGCAATCTATCTTTCAAACAGGACTCAACATGTTCTGTTTAAATACAAAATTTCAACGTCGATTGAGGTATCCTCCGGGGTGCCTCAGGGCAGGCATTTAGGCCCATTGCTTTTTTCTCTGTTTATAAACGACTTACCTCAGATTATCTTACATTCCAGAACCCTGATGTATGCGGACGACGTAAAGCTCTGCTATTCGTATTGTCAGACTGACACGGCCTCCTTGAGTCTACTCCAGGCTGATTTGGACTCTTTTCAATTATGGTGTTCAAGAAATTTACTTGATTTAAATTTCGCTAAATGTAAACAA
This sequence comes from Campiglossa producta, assembly GCA_964058755.1. Taxonomy (NCBI): domain Eukaryota; kingdom Metazoa; phylum Arthropoda; class Insecta; order Diptera; family Tephritidae; genus Campiglossa; species Campiglossa producta. Next base: position 29,745,988 of record CAXKVI010000005.1, on the reverse strand, counting down.
AGGACATTTCACCGTGTGAAGCCAGTTTTAAAACCTTATATGCTAAATAGTACCCCTTTGGAGCGTATCTCTACTGTAAACGATCTAGGGGTTCTTTTTGATCCTAAATTAAGTTTTAAAATGCATATCTCGTATATCGCTAACAAGGCGATGGGTGTACTTGGATTCGTCAAAAGTTGGGCTAAAGAGTTTGATGACCCGTATTTTTCTAAGGTCCTATATATATACTTTGCTAAAAATGATCTCCTACGCATTTGGTGCCCATACTACAATGACTTGTACAGCTTTATTATTACTGAATGTAACTTTGCTACTTTACGTATTGCAATACTTGATTATTTAGCCTGAAAAAGATTGACACCGCTCTCGAAAATATGCACACACATTTTATCGAGGAATGAAGGATTGGAAACGAATTATTTCCAACTTTGGTCTGGCAGTTGATTGGAATCGAATGCATTCCAACACCGTATATATTTTGATTTTATACACGTCCTGCCACTTGTGTGCTGATTCCAATGTAATACTTTCTTTGGTCTTCTACATACTGAGTTGATTGGAATCGATTGCATTCCAACAACGTTAGTAATCCTTGGATTGGCATCACGTCCTGTCATTTTCGGCGCTGATCGGAATCGAATGCATTCCGACAGCGCAACAAGGTAATCCCGGGATTTCCCCTTTAGTATAGTCCTAATTTTGTAAATTAATTTGTTATTCATATAAATGTATCTATGTATCTATATACAAATTTAGCCGTTTTTCGCGTTAACATTAACTTAACGGAGAATGGCTGAGCCGATTTGAACCAAACTTTGCCACATTGAAGAGACACATGTGGAGAAGGTTTATAACTAAAAAAAAGGGGGTTATCAGAAAACGGTGTGTGGCACCTCCCATACAAACTAAATTTTTCAAGCAGAATATCTGTGAAAGGGTTTGAAGTAGGGACCTGAAAATTGGTATAGACCTATATGATATCAAAAGCATTCTCACACATAAAAAGGGGGATTATTAGAAAAAGGGGCGTGGCACCCCCCATAAAATAAATTTTTCAAGCAGAATATCTGTGAAAGGGTTCAAGGTAGGGACCTGAAAATTGGTATAGACCTATATGAATATCAAAAGCATTCTTACACATAAACAAGTAAGGAAAGCTGTCTTCGGCTGTGCCGAAGGCTAAATACCTTTCATGAATAAGCGTCACGATATTTACTGTTTGATCCCCAGTACAGCCTGTGTGAATTTAACTTTAGCTCATACCGAAATTATCGGAGCTATCGATTATATGGGGTCGATGTGTTATATTGGTCCAATCTCATTGATTTTTAACATCGACATTCCACATTCGAAAAGAGCAATTGTTACGAATTTTCACTTTCCTACCTATATAATTATAGGAGTTATAGCCCGAAATCCGTTTATCGGAACAATCGATTGTATGGGGGCTATGTGAAATATTTATCCACTCTCGATGATTTTCAACATCGATATTTCACATATAAAAATAGCAATAAGTCCAAAATTTCACGTTCCTACGTGTTTAATTACAGGAGTTATGGCCCAAAATTCGTTTATCGGAATAATCGATTATATGGGAACTATGTGAGATATTTATCCCATCTCTATGATTTTCAACACCGATATTTCACATATAAAAGTAGCAATACTTACAAAATTTCACGTTCCTACGTGTTTAATTACAGGAGTTATAGCCCAAAATCCGTTTATCGGAATAATCGGTTGTATGGGGGCTATATGTAATATCGGTCCGATCTTGCTGGTTCCGACAAATGATTCCTACATTGGAAAATGGTGGCCGCATACCAACTTTCAGCCAAATATCTCAAAAACTGAGGGACTAGTTTGCGTTCAAACAGACAGACAGACGGACAGACGGACATGGCTAAATCAACTTATCTCGTCATCCTGATCATAAAAAGGGGGTTATCAGGAAAGGGGGCGTGGCACCGCCCATACAAACTAAATGTTTCAAGTAGAATATCTGTGAAGGGGTTCAAGGTAGGGACCTGAAAATTGGTATAGACCTATATGATATCAAAAGCATTTTCACACATAAAAAGGGGGGTTATCAGAAAAGGGGGCGTGGCACCTCCCATACAAACTAAATTTTTCAAGCAGAATATCTGTGAAAGGGTTCAAGGTAGGGACCTGAAAATTGGTATAGACCTATATGATATCAAAAGCATTTTCACACATAAAAAGGGGGGTTATCAGAAAAGGGGGCGTGGCACCTCCCATACAAACTAAATTTTTCAGGCAGAATATCTGTGAAAGGGTTCAATTTAGGGACCAAAAAATTGGTATAGACCTATATGACATCAAAAGCATTTTCACACATAAAAAGGGGGGTTATCAGAAAAGGGGGCGTGGCACCTCCCATACAAACTAAATTTTTCAAGCAGAATATCTGTGAAAGGGTTCAAGGTAGGGACCTGAAAATTGGTATAGACCTATATAATATGAAAAGCACTCTCTACAGGTCCAACTCCCAAATTAAAAATAAAGTATGGGGTCGATAGATATTATTGTAGTATAAGTAGGTAACTGTGTTTCTTTTTAGGGGAAAACAACAACAACAGTTATTGAAGGTCAAAGTGCATATAAAGTATTTTAAAAGTATTTCAATATAAAGTATTTTAAAGTATTTTTTAAATTCAAAATTTCTTCAAAACTAATGAAACGATTTTCAAAATTTGAATTGAATTACCTTTAATTAAATATATGAAGATGTTATAAAAAAATGGCACATAGGTATGTGAAAGAAATTTAAAATAATTGATTAATCTTATTTTCCAGCGCCGGCTACGCTATCCCCAGTACTTCTGTGCAGAGCACCTTTCGCGTTGGTGGCCTTCGGGTGCTAACTAACTAATGGCGGCGATATACCAACAGGTTATCATAACCTCTAACGAGATTTTTGCCGAGCTTCTCTTTCCAACTGGTGGTGTATTGTTTTTGAGTTTTTTCCTACAAGTTGGCGGGACCTACAGTTTGTTTTTTGCCGACTCCGAACGGCACTTGCAAAGCAAATGAGTTTTTGCTGAGAAGCTTCTCATGGAAGAAATACACCCGGAGAGCTTGCCAAACTACTGCCGAGGGGCGACTAAATAATTTTTGATGTTACTTTTGCCGGGCATTGATATGACAGGACTTCGCGTCTTCGCGATCCCCAGTACTTTTAAAATAAGAAAAAATTTTATGGGAGAAAGATACACCGATTTTTAGTCAATATGTTGCGGTATTGTTTGCTGGGTTGGAGCTGCTTCGGCCGATAAACCAAAAGAAAAACTAACAAGTTTTCTTTCTTTCCTACGCGTTGCGGTATTATTTTTCGGTGTTATTTAGAGTTTTGTTGGTAAAAGTGGCAATGTTTTTGCGTTTACGCAAAGACTGATTTTTACTAGACAGGGCACCGAAATCTCGATCTCTGAAATTTTGGTATGTACGAAGTACTGCATTTGGCGTTTACGCGGTGTTATACGCCAAGCGACAGCATATCAAATGTAAGCTAAATCAATTACCTGTCCAATGAGAAATAAATTTCGAAAATCGGTTCATTAGTTTTCGAGAAATTTTGATTTAAAAAATGCTTCATAAAAACTTTACCCTTAATAAAGGTACAGGTACACCTAGCAACAAGACGCGACCAAATAGTTGCCTATTTGATGAACATTGCTGTCGCTAGGTGTACTCTGATCCATAAGAAATAAAATGAAATGAAAGAAGAGAAAAGGAAAGAAAAGGAAAGAAGAGAAAAGGAAAGAAAAGGAAAAGAACGGAGAAGATAAAGAAAGGAAATAAAAGGGAAGAGAAGGAAAGAAAAGCAAAAGAAATGAATTCAGATGAAAGGAGAAGAAAGGAAAGGAAATAAAAGCAAATGAATGCTAAGGAAAGGAACGGAAAGAAATACGTATGAAGACGACCTAAGAAGAATAAATAATTATCAACATTGAAACAATATTATTGAATGGTGTAAAGAGGGAGGAAAGGGCAAAATGAATAGGAATGTATAGAAACCAAAAATATACAAAATATGGAAAAGAAAGGAAAATTTAAGAAATAGCAAAAAGGTAGGAAAATAAAATAAGGTTTTGTGGTTGAATTTCAACCACTGGGCGAACTCTAGTAAAAATTAAATGTGTGTAAATTTCATCCTTAAAGACCCTAAAGAAGTGTCCCTCAATGTTTGAGCGGAATCCGAGACTAGCCAGCTTTTTGAATTAGACGTTTTCATATGGAATGTCTCTAACATAACGTTGTCTCGAAAAAAAAATTAGGTGTGTGTCACTTTTATTTGAAAGTTTATGTAGAAAACAATTTTTTTCTCGTTCAAACTTTTTTAGGCATCCGCGAAAAACCGCTAAATCGCGTTATAACTTTCTTCTTTTTCACCGACTTTTTTAATTGAAATGTCACCGTAGAGGTCTTGCTCGGACCCAGTGGCGGATCCAGGATTTTGGGAAGGGGATCCAATTTTTTTTTTAATTTCGAGGATATTATTCGTTCACAGCTTCCCAAAACTGGCCTCTTATGCTTGTTTTTCAAAAAATATCCAAGGTATATATTTTTTGAAAAACAAGCATAAGAGGCCAGTTTTGGGAAGCTGTGAACGAATAATATCCTCGAAATTAAAAAAAAATTGGATCCCCTTCCCAAAATCCGTTTCCATCGTCACTCGCGTTACATCAGAAACAATATTTTACTGGTTGAAGTCGTTTTACGCCTTACATATAAAATTTCCAAATAATATTGTGACATCGTCACATCTAGCTAAAGGAGCTTTATTGAAAATGCAAAAAAAATGTTTAATTAAATTAGTAATTATAAGAAAAAATTAAGAAAAACTGTCCGTCCCTCGCGTTGCAATTTTTAGCTTAGAGATTTTGGAGCATTTTTCGAATCTTAAACTCTGTGAAATGGCGTCCTTGAACTAATTCCTGTTAATGGGACTTTGTTAAGAATTGATGTAAGTGTGACATGCAAAAAAAAAATGTATTGTATGTATTTAGTACTTTAAATTTGTTTTAAAGCAGGCCCAGGCAAAATTGCAACTGAGGTTGTGTTAGTGAAATAGCAGTCATCGCACCAAAGAAAGTATGCCACCAGTTTTTGCTCCGTCACTCACTAATCACCACAGAGACAACAGCGTACATACGTTGTTGATTGGTCAGCGGGATTATAGGGCTCACATAATCGCAGCAACAATTTCATTGTTCGAGAGCCCAACCAAAGAGCGTAATAATCTGTGTGAATTTAGTTCTCATATTTTCGGAAAATTGTCCCACTAGCTGCCGGGGATTGTTTTAAAGGTAGTCTTGCTTTAAATTTTGACAAGCTTATTTAATTATACCAATACTCCAGTCAAGGAGGTCACTAACGATATAGCGATTGTCTCTTCCGGTGTTTCTGATCTACAGAGTAACAGACCGGCATTTTTGTTTTCAGAGCAGGTTAGAGCTAGATCGAGCAATAGTGGCACCGCTGGCCCTTCCGCTCCCATTTCGCCTAGTTTAATTTCCTTAGGCTCACCAGTCACACCAGCACCCACACCTGTGTCAGGGACTCGCTATCTTTGGTTACAGAGACTTTGCCAGTCACTGTTACTGGTGCCATTCCAAAAACAACTCGTGTTGAAGCTCCTCCTTCAACCTCGGTTACAGTGACTTTGCCAGCCTCTGTTGATGCACTTAAAACAACTAATGTTTCAGCTGTCCCTCGTCCTACAGCGGCTCAGCCTAGACTTGCCTCAAATGGTCAATCCGGATCTAGTCTTTGTGGATGTCTCGGTGGGTACTGCCCTCACTCAAATTCCTCCTTTATCGCTTCTTGAAGACCATCAACACCCTACACTCGAGGTTGCGCTTGATGTCATCCATCAGCGTCCAACTAAAGTTAATGAACGAAACCGTTCTAGGTGCTTCTATAAAGCGGACTTCACCAAGTTAAACGAATTGATGGCTTGTCATGACTGGTCCGACCTTTTTCTGCAATGACGTTGACTCTGCCGCCTCGATATTTTACATTGTCTTGGATAGCTTCTTCGATAGTTGTGTTCCTTTTCGTTACATTAACACTAGCAAGGCTAAGCCTCCTTGGTTCTCAAAACATCTTATCAGACTTAACAATAAAAGATCAGTTTTTCCCGTAACCCGAAACGTTTTTACAGCTTTGTTAATCCAAAACGTAAAACCTCTGGATATCCATCTTCATTTACTTTTAAAAGGAAAAGTGCCACCACTGATGATGACATTGCAGAAATTTTTTCTGAATTCTTCAAGTCGACTTTGTCATCCAAATATTTTCAAAATAGTCCTTATCCGTATTACCTGAATAGCTCAAATTCTGTTCTTTATCCTGTCATCTATGGGTTTTCCATTTCGTCTTTTAACATGACTGGCAATCTATCTTTCAAACAGGACTCAACATGTTCTGTTTAAATACAAAATTTCAACGTCGATTGAGGTATCCTCCGGGGTGCCTCAGGGCAGGCATTTAGGCCCATTGCTTTTTTCTCTGTTTATAAACGACTTACCTCAGATTATCTTACATTCCAGAACCCTGATGTATGCGGACGACGTAAAGCTCTGCTATTCGTATTGTCAGACTGACACGGCCTCCTTGAGTCTACTCCAGGCTGATTTGGACTCTTTTCAATTATGGTGTTCAAGAAATTTACTTGATTTAAATTTCGCTAAATGTAAACAAAGGACATTTCACCGTGTGAAGCCAGTTTTAAAACCTTATATGCTAAATAGTACCCCTTTGGAGCGTATCTCTACTGTAAACGATCTAGGGGTTCTTTTTGATCCTAAATTAAGTTTTAAAATGCATATCTCGTATATCGCTAACAAGGCGATGGGTGTACTTGGATTCGTCAAAAGTTGGGCTAAAGAGTTTGATGACCCGTATTTTTCTAAGGTCCTATATATATACTTTGCTAAAAATGATCTCCTACGCATTTGGTGCCCATACTACAATGACTTGTACAGCTTTATTATTACTGAATGTAACTTTGCTACTTTACGTATTGCAATACTTGATTATTTAGCCTGAAAAAGATTGACACCGCTCTCGAAAATATGCACACACATTTTATCGAGGAATGAAGGATTGGAAACGAATTATTTCCAACTTTGGTCTGGCAGTTGATTGGAATCGAATGCATTCCAACACCGTATATATTTTGATTTTATACACGTCCTGCCACTTGTGTGCTGATTCCAATGTAATACTTTCTTTGGTCTTCTACATACTGAGTTGATTGGAATCGATTGCATTCCAACAACGTTAGTAATCCTTGGATTGGCATCACGTCCTGTCATTTTCGGCGCTGATCGGAATCGAATGCATTCCGACAGCGCAACAAGGTAATCCCGGGATTTCCCCTTTAGTATAGTCCTAATTTTGTAAATTAATTTGTTATTCATATAAATGTATCTATGTATCTATATACAAATTTAGCCGTTTTTCGCGTTAACATTAACTTAACGGAGAATGGCTGAGCCGATTTGAACCAAACTTTGCCACATTGAAGAGACACATGTGGAGAAGGTTTATAACTAAAAAAAAGGGGGTTATCAGAAAACGGTGTGTGGCACCTCCCATACAAACTAAATTTTTCAAGCAGAATATCTGTGAAAGGGTTTGAAGTAGGGACCTGAAAATTGGTATAGACCTATATGATATCAAAAGCATTCTCACACATAAAAAGGGGGATTATTAGAAAAAGGGGCGTGGCACCCCCCATAAAATAAATTTTTCAAGCAGAATATCTGTGAAAGGGTTCAAGGTAGGGACCTGAAAATTGGTATAGACCTATATGAATATCAAAAGCATTCTTACACATAAACAAGTAAGGAAAGCTGTCTTCGGCTGTGCCGAAGGCTAAATACCTTTCATGAATAAGCGTCACGATATTTACTGTTTGATCCCCAGTACAGCCTGTGTGAATTTAACTTTAGCTCATACCGAAATTATCGGAGCTATCGATTATATGGGGTCGATGTGTTATATTGGTCCAATCTCATTGATTTTTAACATCGACATTCCACATTCGAAAAGAGCAATTGTTACGAATTTTCACTTTCCTACCTATATAATTATAGGAGTTATAGCCCGAAATCCGTTTATCGGAACAATCGATTGTATGGGGGCTATGTGAAATATTTATCCACTCTCGATGATTTTCAACATCGATATTTCACATATAAAAATAGCAATAAGTCCAAAATTTCACGTTCCTACGTGTTTAATTACAGGAGTTATGGCCCAAAATTCGTTTATCGGAATAATCGATTATATGGGAACTATGTGAGATATTTATCCCATCTCTATGATTTTCAACACCGATATTTCACATATAAAAGTAGCAATACTTACAAAATTTCACGTTCCTACGTGTTTAATTACAGGAGTTATAGCCCAAAATCCGTTTATCGGAATAATCGGTTGTATGGGGGCTATATGTAATATCGGTCCGATCTTGCTGGTTCCGACAAATGATTCCTACATTGGAAAATGGTGGCCGCATACCAACTTTCAGCCAAATATCTCAAAAACTGAGGGACTAGTTTGCGTTCAAACAGACAGACAGACGGACAGACGGACATGGCTAAATCAACTTATCTCGTCATCCTGATCATAAAAAGGGGGTTATCAGGAAAGGGGGCGTGGCACCGCCCATACAAACTAAATGTTTCAAGTAGAATATCTGTGAAGGGGTTCAAGGTAGGGACCTGAAAATTGGTATAGACCTATATGATATCAAAAGCATTTTCACACATAAAAAGGGGGGTTATCAGAAAAGGGGGCGTGGCACCTCCCATACAAACTAAATTTTTCAAGCAGAATATCTGTGAAAGGGTTCAAGGTAGGGACCTGAAAATTGGTATAGACCTATATGATATCAAAAGCATTTTCACACATAAAAAGGGGGGTTATCAGAAAAGGGGGCGTGGCACCTCCCATACAAACTAAATTTTTCAGGCAGAATATCTGTGAAAGGGTTCAATTTAGGGACCAAAAAATTGGTATAGACCTATATGACATCAAAAGCATTTTCACACATAAAAAGGGGGGTTATCAGAAAAGGGGGCGTGGCACCTCCCATACAAACTAAATTTTTCAAGCAGAATATCTGTGAAAGGGTTCAAGGTAGGGACCTGAAAATTGGTATAGACCTATATAATATGAAAAGCACTCTCTACAGGTCCAACTCCCAAATTAAAAATAAAGTATGGGGTCGATAGATATTATTGTAGTATAAGTAGGTAACTGTGTTTCTTTTTAGGGGAAAACAACAACAACAGTTATTGAAGGTCAAAGTGCATATAAAGTATTTTAAAAGTATTTCAATATAAAGTATTTTAAAGTATTTTTTAAATTCAAAATTTCTTCAAAACTAATGAAACGATTTTCAAAATTTGAATTGAATTACCTTTAATTAAATATATGAAGATGTTATAAAAAAATGGCACATAGGTATGTGAAAGAAATTTAAAATAATTGATTAATCTTATTTTCCAGCGCCGGCTACGCTATCCCCAGTACTTCTGTGCAGAGCACCTTTCGCGTTGGTGGCCTTCGGGTGCTAACTAACTAATGGCGGCGATATACCAACAGGTTATCATAACCTCTAACGAGATTTTTGCCGAGCTTCTCTTTCCAACTGGTGGTGTATTGTTTTTGAGTTTTTTCCTACAAGTTGGCGGGACCTACAGTTTGTTTTTTGCCGACTCCGAACGGCACTTGCAAAGCAAATGAGTTTTTGCTGAGAAGCTTCTCATGGAAGAAATACACCCGGAGAGCTTGCCAAACTACTGCCGAGGGGCGACTAAATAATTTTTGATGTTACTTTTGCCGGGCATTGATATGACAGGACTTCGCGTCTTCGCGATCCCCAGTACTTTTAAAATAAGAAAAAATTTTATGGGAGAAAGATACACCGATTTTTAGTCAATATGTTGCGGTATTGTTTGCTGGGTTGGAGCTGCTTCGGCCGATAAACCAAAAGAAAAACTAACAAGTTTTCTTTCTTTCCTACGCGTTGCGGTATTATTTTTCGGTGTTATTTAGAGTTTTGTTGGTAAAAGTGGCAATGTTTTTGCGTTTACGCAAAGACTGATTTTTACTAGACAGGGCACCGAAATCTCGATCTCTGAAATTTTGGTATGTACGAAGTACTGCATTTGGCGTTTACGCGGTGTTATACGCCAAGCGACAGCATATCAAATGTAAGCTAAATCAATTACCTGTCCAATGAGAAATAAATTTCGAAAATCGGTTCATTAGTTTTCGAGAAATTTTGATTTAAAAAATGCTTCATAAAAACTTTACCCTTAATAAAGGTACAGGTACACCTAGCAACAAGACGCGACCAAATAGTTGCCTATTTGATGAACATTGCTGTCGCTAGGTGTACTCTGATCCATAAGAACACATGCAAAGAATATTTGGTCGCGTCGCTAGGTGTACCCTTAGCTTTACTCTTGATTTTCTTGTTTCCTCCAAAAAAGAAATACGGCGTTAGGTTCACTACGATAATATCTATCGAACCCCATACTTTTTTTTTTACTTTTTTTAGTTTTTGGCTGGGGTGATATAAGGCCTGAGTAAGTTTTATCGAGGTGGTTCGAACCACTGAACCGAACCACACGATTTTTGGAGTGGTTTGGTTTGCATCCCTGATATCTGCACATCGAAACAATTTTTATGCCACAGCATCAAGGAGTTAAGGGTCAGTTACATAAAACTTTATTTTGGCTTTACCTCAAACTTTGACTTTGACAGAAAAGTTCAGTATACGTATTTAAACCAAGCATGGCAAATTGGAGACCTCAAAGTTGTAGCGAGGTTGAAATTTGGCAAACTCTCAAATTTTGCTTGCTTTGCTTCCTTTGACAATCAGATGTTGATGACTTTGCTTTAATTAAAGAATAAAATGTTGGAGAAAATAATAATTAATTATTTTTTTCTCTATTAAATTAATAAATTAACCAAAACACTCTGAATGCAAGGAAATAAATAACGAAAACAAATGTATAAAAGAGACGCGTCAAGGCGTTCATTGTAGCATACCTGTGAAGTTGGACGCAAAGTTTTGAGGTAGCAAATGTCAGGCGAGGTTAACAAAGCTTTATGTATTTCACCCTTTATCCTCTTAGATTTTTAAATTCAAATTTGTTTTTGCGTATTTGGGCAAATCCTATAAAAGTGAGTTGAAATTGAGGAAAATTGGCTTCGGCAAGTAGATAGACCAAGCTTCTCATTAATATATACCTACTTTTTATATGAAAAATGTTGGTAACCCTGTGAAAATTGATTTCAAAGAGTTAAGGTATAAAAAATCGAAAAATTTATTAAAAACAGTACCCGTTTCTTTCTCTATGGTTTCCATAATTTTATAGTAAGATACTGGAATCAATACCAGTGAGTGCTGTAAGAAGGGTTAAATAAAAATAAATGAACTGAAGCTAAGTTTTATGTTGTACTTAGCTGTAATACATATAATTTCTTGCTAAAAATGTAAATAGCAAAATGAAACGTAAGTGACGCAAAAACATATAAAAGTTATCTTAATTTCAAAACCGACCTTTCAAATAAGCACATATCGTCGGCTAAGGGTGTAAACCTGCTAAGTCACGTTCTTAGCCAAATCGACTTTTTGATGCGGTTCGAAGCAGTGGCCGATTCTGCTTTTGATGAGAAAAGCTGCTAAATCCAACATATAGAGCTTCTCGCGTCCGGTTACTGTTCTATTCTAGCCAGCGAATATGATTTAATTTTCTATATTTCAAGGCAATCATGGTTCTCAAACCATAACCTGAAAGTTCAAGTTAAATTTGGTTTTTTTGCCTCTACTGAAAAATATTTTTTTAGTCGTTGGCAGGTTTACACTCTTAGCCGACGATATGGCTGGTTTCTTGTAAACTGATATATTTCACATCGACTTTTTGTAAAATGTCAATGTTACGATAAACTTCCATGGTACAACCAAACTTTAAAAAACCTCAAAAACAGACATATCAAATGTTTTAAGTTATATAAGGCTAATACTGATAACTCGCTTCTCAAAGATCAATACTTACTAAGTGTTAAACAGTTTAATGTCCTGGATGAATTTCTGTACAATCGGTATATTGGTAGGCTCGAATCCGACCTTAAGGAGAATCCAAAAGCTTTTTGGAACTTCGTCCGCGGTAAACGTGGCTCTTCCAATACTTCTTTAAATCTAATTTTTATGATGCTAGCGTAGTGAGTAATGATTATATATCTGCGTCCCCTTTTGAGTGCCTAGATTTCGGATCTATCATTTTCACTGAAGATGACGTGTGTAAAGCGATGCACTCACTGAAACCCTCGCTAAGATGTAACAGTGATGGCCTTTGCGGGTTCATCCTCAAAAACTGCTGTCTCTCCCTATCCCCTCCTCTTTGTCACATAGGTGGAAGAAGTCAACCATTACGCCGATCTGTAGATAAGGCAACAGAAATGATGTTGCTACTTACAGGCCAATTGCCAACCTTTCTTCCTGTTCAAAACTTTTTGAAATTATAATTCATGAAAAATTGTCTTTCGTTACAAGGAGCATTGTTGAGCTGCACCAACATGGGTTTATGTCGGGGGGTTCCACCGTCACCAATTTGGTGGATACAATCTACACCGATTTCTCGACGGCTTTTGACAAAGTCTCTTACCAAATCCTATTATCTAAACTAGAACATCTTGGGTTTCACTCAGTGTTTTTAAGTTGGTTGAAATCTTACCTGTCGAATAGAGCCATGTGTGTGGAAATAGAAGGCTGAATATCCCACACGTTTATTGCTACCTCGGGAGTCCCTCAGGGCAGCATTTTTAGGCCCACTTTTGTTTGTCCTCTTCATCAATGATATTGGCTCCTGTTTCAAATTTTCCAAATTTCTTCTTTATGCCGATGATTTTAAAATTTATCGTAGAATTAATGGTCCGTCCGACTGTACTCTATTGCAACATGACCTGAATAAACTTGTTGAGTGGTGTCTGGCAAACAACCTTCACCTAAATGTCAAAAAATGTTATCACATGTCTTTCTCTAAGTCTTCGAACACTCTATCATCATCTTATGGCATCTCTGGTGGTCAGTTGGCCTCAGTCAACGAAATTGTTGAAGATTTTCAAGATCCGTATACGACAAAATCTCTCTACATATCTTTAGTCCGCTCGAGATTGGAATATGCCTCCATCATTTGGAATCACATTTATAGCTGCCATTCGGCTAGAATTGAAAGGGTCCAAAGGAAATTTATCCGCTTTGGCCTGAATCCCCTCAACTTTGCTGATCCACTTCCATCTTACCATTCTCGCTGTCTTAGCAATAATAATAATAATATCCAACCCCTGGCCCTCGTGAAGGGTGGATACCTTGCCGCGGTACGAGGGCTTAGTCGACAGCCACGGGGCTACGTTGCCCTTGTGATCATAGCTCCGCATGGCACTATATCACGAGAGCAGCCTAGCCTAGCTGGCGCGATGACAAAGATCTACCCCCTCCCAATCCAGGGTGTTACGCGATACCGTGCCCATTGGACGTTTGCAGCCGGGAGGCAAATCGTGGCTGTAGTCGAACGGTGCCTCTCTGCTACCGGACCGCCTCAGAGAGTAACAATGGTCTTACCGCGGTATGGGGCTCTGCCGTGGCGGACGACACATTCCCCTTAATCCACCCTTGACCCCAAGCTGGCCGTGTCCGGCGAGGGGTCGTACGAACAAGATGAATACAACTCAAAATTCAAAACAATCAATAACATCGTTTACTCCGCAGCAGAGGAGAACTATGCTGGAGCAACAGAAATCACAACGCCGGAGGACAAACTCTATTTCAAAGTCAACTGGGGGACCGACAACGATGGTAACTACGGGTCGGTGATCCTCGAAACTGCTAGCAAGTGAGAGTGACTTGATGAAAGCCAGCACCAGTGCGGCTGCATACGCAGGTAAGCAGAAAACGGCGGATGCTAAACTTCCATCAAGCGCCGGCACGAACATCAACCTCTCAATGTCTGTGGCAATGGTCTCGGGTCCTGGCCCCAGTGATCCGAAAGAGAAGGAAGACGCAACTAAGCTTCTATCAAAGGGAGAGACCGCGATGGCAACTACGGGTCTGAACTCCTCCCAAAAGACATCTCCCCGACGCTTTGCGTACTGGGATAAAAGGAAGGCTGCAAGGATCCTGAAGAAATATGAGGGAGCATCGCAGGATACACTATCGCTGAATGAAAGGAAGATGGTGGAGAAAGCGAAAGCTCTGATACCAAATTTCCAAAGGCCCTATGCGCCTAAAAGGCTGAACGGGAATCCCTTCAAACGCCAGAGATCAGACGGAGAGGTGGATCCCCATCCGAAGCGGCATCAGAATATCCCAGTAGTGGGCAAACCCAGCTTTGCTGAAGTGACCAAGGACAGGATCCTTATAGGTGTCATTGATCGAGGCAACGACCGTTGGTCCATCCCTAGAGACCGGTGGCTGTATGTCCGGAACGAAATTGGCAGGGCCCTTCTCGACATATGGCGTGAGTCTCCGGGTAGTCCGCCGCGGGGTACAGACGCGGGTTGGCACCAGGGTCAGATTAAAGTTTTCGCGTGTGAGGATGCAACAACTGTTGCACTGTACAAGGCAGCAGTTGCAAGACTGGGTGAAGTCTACCCAGGGGCAAAAATCGAGGTCGTCGACTGGAAGGACATTCCGGCCCGGCCAAGGGCAAGGGCTTGGATTCCGGCCATCCCTGCTGAACCGGAGAATATTCTTGAGATGCTGCAGGCCTGGAATCCGTCTCTCCCGACGCAGGACTGGAGTGTCAATCTGGTCGAGGGTGAGGTTGGGCCTCATAGACAGGTGGTTTTAACTTTGAATAAGGAGGCACTCGAGCCCCTTAAACGGTGCAACGGACGAGTGCATTATGGAATGGGTCAGATCGTGATCCACGTATACCGTAGCGATGCACAACGCGCTGCCATTCCGGCCGCTTCGAAGGACTCGGAAATCGAAGGACCAGAAGAGGAGGCAGGGGTGTCAGACGCGGAAAGTATAGTATCCGCCACGTCAAATTGCGAGGAAGCCGTGAACGACTCGGCGATGGAAGATAGCCTAACGGACGCGGAAGACCTCGACCGCACTTTGGTGGAGGGCAATCCGGTGCACACTAACGTTGATGCCGCTTCAGACAGTAGAGATTCCGCCACGCCAAATCGTGCAGATAAATTGTAGTTGAGAGATAGGCCCCGGGACGGGGTAGACCTCCACGACGGTACGACCGTGGTAGGGAAGTCTGAGCGCTCTCATGTTGGTGGTGCTTCAGATTAACCTGCACAAATCTAAAGCAGCCTCAGCTGCCCTAAGCAGTCGTCTTTATAAAGGCGACGTAGACGTAGTCCTTATCCAAGAACCCTGGGTTAATAGCTCAAGGATCTGTGGATTGGGGGCTAAGGGGTACAAGCTCATCCGAGCTAATGAGGAGGGCAAGGTCAGAACCTGTATCTTGGTCAAGTCTGAGCTGAACACCTTTCTCTTACCCAACTATTCAAATGGTGACGTTACAGCTGCCAGCTTAACGGTCGGCAGCACCAGCCTGACGATGGCGTCGGTCTACATGCCCTATGACGCCGAAGAAAAAGGAGGTGAAAGATCTGGTGGAAAATTTCTGCACGGGTCATCTTATTATTGGAGCTGACGCTAATGCTCATCACGTCCAGTGAGGAAGCTCCGATATTAACGCTAGGGGCGAGTCTCTGTTTGACTACCTACTAACAACTAACCTGGTGGTTTGTAACGTGGGTAACGAGCCTACTTTTATCACTAAAGCCCGTAGGGAGGTCATAGTCCTCACTATTTGTAGCGAAGGCGCTTATGAGTGGGTTAGGAAATGGCGTGTTCTTGAGGAGCATTCATTTTCCGACCACCGGTACATAGAAATTGCCTTAGAATTTTCTGTTGAGCAGCCAGTTATGAAACGCAATCCACGCAACACTAATTGGCAGCTACATAATCAAATATTAGTTAGGGACCTACCAGTGTTACCCCCACAAGCTCCATCATCAGTAGGAGAACTGGATGATCTGGTTGCGACCTTTACAACGGCGCTCTCAAATTCCCTAGAGCAGGCTTGTCCAGTGCCGAAACCACGCGGTAAACATAGACCACACTGGTGGTCCTACGACCTGGATTCGCTCCGCAAGTCCTGCAGGAAGCAATTTAATAGGGCCAAGAGCCTCGGTACGGAGCCTGAATGGCTCGAATATAAAGTTAAACTGAGGGCCTATAAAAGGGCCCTAAGCAGGCGAAGAGAACGTCGTGGAGAGATTTCTGCACCGGGGTCGAAAAGGTCGATGATACGGCGAGACTTAGACGAGTGCTCTCAAAAACTCAAACAGCCATTAGCTATTTGCGAAAGCCTGACGGATCGTGGACTAGCACGGAAGTGGAAACCCTGGAGCTGCTATTGAATACACACTTTCCGGGGAACTTGCATGAAGCACCTTTAGCATCTGCAACAAATATGGCAGTGAATATACCCATCACGGAGGAAAGGGTAAGGTGGGCGATCAAAAGCTTTGAGCCGTTCAAGGCTGCTGGGCCAGACGGGATTTTCCCCGCACAACTCATAAACACGTTGGAAACATCGGCTAAATGGCTGGTATTTCTCTTTTCAGCCTGCCTGGCTCTCAACTACATTCCGCATTCCTGGAGAAGCGCCAAGGTAGTCTTTATTCCTAAGGCTGGGAAGGCCTCACACTATGAGCCTAAGGACTACAGACCGATCAGTCTCTCGTCCTTTGCACTCAAAACCTTCGAGAGGATAAATAGCGATTATCTCTCCTCTACTATTGATAGCAACCTTATCTCTAGCTATCAACATGCATACACCAAAGGTAAATCAACGGAAACTGCGCTTCACAGCCTTGTCTCTGTTATTGAAAAATCGTTGTATGAAAAAGATTACTGTCTCGTGGCCTTCCTAGACATTGAAGGTGCCTTCAACAATATAAGCCCGGAGGTTATTAACACCGCTCTAACTAATCTGGGCATAAGCAGGTCTCTTATTGGACTAATTGATAAGCTACTAAAGGGAAGGAAAATAGTTTCTACACTGGGCACAGTTGATTTCTCTCGCTATGTCACAAGAGGAACGCCTCAGGGTGGTGTTCTCTCACCGCTTTTATGGAACCTCACTGTAAACTCGTTGCTACGGGACACAAGCTGGGGAGGCGGGAGGATAGTTGCATATGCAGACGATTTAGCTATTGCATACAGGGGCAAATTCCCACAAACCCCGTGTGACTTGATGCAAGTAGCACTGCGAGCAGTTTCCTCGTGGTCATCTCGCTGCGGACTTAATATCAACCCGGGAAAAGTGGAGCTTGTCCTTTATACTAACCGGTACAAAATACCAACGCTATGCCTACCAGAACTAAATGGCGTGCGTTTGAACTTGGCTGACAAAGCCAAATTCCTAGGCATAGTTCTGGATAGAAAGCTTAACTGGAAGGAGAATGTCATCCAGCGCCAGAGGAAAGCGTGCATTGCACTTTACACCTGTAAAAGAGCCATTGGCAAAAAATGGGGGCTCAGTCCCAAAATCTGCAGATGGATTTACACTGCGATAATCCGGCCAATTATGCTGTATGGAGTCGTGGTATGGTGGCCTGCGCTGAGCAAGGCAGCCAACCTAAACCTGTTAGGTAAAGTCCACAGATCTAGCATAATCTGTATAAGCGGCGCGTTGAGAACAACGCCCAACGAAGCTCTCATTCTTGGCATTTTGCCACTCGATCTGGAAGGGTACCGGGCAGCGGCAGCATCGGCTCTGCGTCTAAGGGAAACTTCCGGCTGGGGCGCAGGCACTACTGGACACTCCGGTATTCTGGATTCTTACAGCTTTCTCCCTCCGAGCACGGACCGTTGTGCAACCACAACAGTCGGAGATAGCTGGTTCAGAATAAACATTCCCAGCAGGGAAGACTGGGAGAGGACGGATCGGTGTCCTTCTACTAATGGCGGCATTTCCATATACACCGACGGTTCGAAGTTGGACGGCAGAGTTGGAGGAGGGATTTATTCCAAGGATCTGGACCTTGAGCTTTCCTTCAGACTGCCTGATCATTGCAGCGTCTTCCAGGCTGAGGTCTCAGCAATCATGGACGCCGCGGCTTGGATAGGGCAACACGCTATCGGACAGAATATTGTTATTTTCAGCGATAGTCAAGCGGCAGTCAAATCCCTTGGCTCTTACTTGTTCAACTCTGAACTGACGCTCAGCTGTCGTCGATCTCTTCAGGAGATGGCCCAACAGAACCGCGTGAGCCTCACATGGGTCCCGGGACACAGGGACATTGAGGGAAACTGTAGGGCAGACGAACTTGCTAGGCAGGGCACGACCAAGCAGGTTCTTCAGGATAAAGAACGCTTAGGTATGCCCTTTGCCACATGCAAGCTAATGCTGAAGGAGCATACACTCCGACAAGCCAATGAAAGATGGCTTTTATCGCCAGGGTGCCGAGTATCCAAACAATCCTGGCCAAAATGGGATATTAAAAGATCTAAATATATTTACACCCTAAGAAGAAGGGATATATCTATATTAATAGGGGCAATGCCTTATTGGAAGGCACGCAGCAAGGCTGGGTGTACCCTACCGACGATGCTGTAGGAGTTGCAAAGATGATGAGGAGGAGGAAACGGTGGAGCATCTCATCTGCAACTGCCCGGCTTTAAGCGGCGCGAGAAGGCGCTTTTTCGGAGTTCCCTTCCTGGATAGCCTACGCCAGGTAGCGGAGCTGGACATAAAGGACTTGATGGCTTTCATCAAGTCATCTAAATGGTTCGAGGAGGTGTAACGGTGTCGGTTTTAGGAGTGTCAGCCCCGGGATTCTGCTATGTGGAGAGTCCCAATAGCACTGGGATTTTCCATATGGCCGGGTCCCGGGACTGACTTTCCTAGTGTTGATGGTATCACAACGGGCCTTTTAATACTGGCCTAGGTGTGCCTTTGCGGCAGCCACTTCTACCTACCTACCTACCTACCCCTGGAAACTCGAAGATCTCTATATTTATTAATGTTTGCCTCAGTGGCGTGCCTTCCATATAAGCCGAAAAGCCCGGCTTGCCTAGCTAATACCCTATGAGCTATAATATGTTCATTTGGGTTCTTAAAAGGATATCCGGTTTGTATATCCCTGCCTGCCATCTACTACCTAATAGCTGTTAATAGCGTTGAAACATACCTACAGCTTTTCCTGTGTGTGATGGCCATCTCTTACTTACTTACTTAAAACAGCCTTAAACCGCCTAGGCAATGATGGCCATCTCGCTTTTACTTATTGGCTTTTACCGGGCTTTCTAAACCAGTACAAATATGTGTGCTGAAGCAATTGTTTTTTTTATACCTTTCATGAACATGAAATGGTATTATAACTTTGGTCCGATGTTTGTAAATATGAGAAGAAGAAGAGATAGACCCATCAATAAGTATACCGAAATGATCAGGATGACGAGATGAGTTGATTTAGCCATGTCCGTCTGTCCGTCTGTCCGTCTGTCTGTCTGTCTGTCTGTCTGTCTGTTTGAACGCAAACTAGTCCCTGAGTTTTTGAGATATTTGGCTGAAATTTGGTATGCGGCCACCATTTTCCAATATAGGAATCATTTGTCGGAACCAGCAAGATCGGACCAATATAACATATAGCTCCCATACAACCGATTATTCCGATAAACGGATTTTGGGCTATAACTCCTGTAATTAAACACGAAGGAACGTGAAATTTTATAAGTAATGCTATTTTTATATGTGAAATATCGATGCTGAAAATCATAGAGATGGGATAAATATTTCACATAGCTCCCATACAATCGATTATTCCGATAAACGGATTTTGGGCTATAACTCCTGTAATTAAACACGTAGGAACGTGAAATTTTGTAAGTATTGCTATTTTTATATGTGAAATATCGATATTGAAACTCATAGAGATGGGATAAATATTTCACATAGCTCCCATACAATCGATTATTCCGATAAACGGATTTTGGGCTATAACTCCTGTAATTAAACGCGTAGGAACGTGAAATTTTGGACGTATTGCTATTTTTATATGCGAAATATCGATGTTGAAAATTATCGGGATTGGATAAATATTTCACATAGCCCCCATACAATCGATTGTTCCGATAAACGGATTTTGGTAGATAACTCCTGTAATTATATCGGTAGGAACGTGAAATTTCGTAAATGTTGCTATTTTAGAATGTGGAATGTCGATGTTAAAAATCAATGAGATTGGACCAATATAACACATCGTCCCCATATAGTCGATAGCTTCGATAATTTCGGTATGAGCTAAAGTTAAATTCACACAGGCTGTACTGGGGATCAAACAGTGAAAATCGTGACGCTTATTCATGAAAGGTATTTAGCCTTCGGCACAGCCGAAGACAGCTTTCCTTACTTGTTTTTTTTTAATTTGGAAGTAATTGTATATGAAACTTTGAAGCCAGTTTCTGGCTGGTGTTACCATAAGCGAAAACGAAAATGAAATTTGTTTAGAAAAAAAGAATTCAATAGTGGTAGGTGCTGTAATTTTTTTATTTGCTAGGCACTTTAAAATATTAAAAAGATTTTTAAGGTTTCTTAGCTTCTGCAATGTACCTAAATGGGAAAAAGTGCGAATAAAACTTTTCCTTTGGATTGGAAAAGCTTAAAATTTGCAACGTGCCTATTAGAGGAACCTAAAAGTTTAAGTTTTTCCCCGTCTGCAAAGTCGATAAATATCCTGAACTCTTCTTTGTCTGAAATGTTCTCTGGCAGCAGTATGTGCTTTCGTTGGGGTTATAAAGACTTGTGCTTGCCTTGATTGATACACGTAGGCACGCCACTGGTTTGCCTATGATATTATAGTTGGCTCATTAAATTGTCCAGACCTCCTTGAAAAAATTACATTCAATGTGCCTAACAGATCCCTACGGCGTTCTTACCTTTTTATCTGCCCGCTCCTAGAGAGAATTATTGTTACTTTAATCCGGTATTTCGTGCTCTTATTGAATTCAATAAGCTCTCAAGGAGTCTAACTATTGATTTTCTCTATCGAGAGACTCTTTCAAGTCGTCTATTGTAACCAGTCTTAAGCTGGAATTATTGGTGATGTTTGTCGTAACGCTGTAGTCGTATCCCTAACGCAACCCTATGCGATACATTTTTATCGATTATTGGTGCGGTAACCGTAAACAGCTTTATCGTCCATTTTACTCAGCTATGAACACAATCTTAATTAATATTTTCTTAAAAAATGTAAAATGATAACTCACCAAATAGCAAAAACCAATATTTCGAAAAATTAATGCAAAACAGCTTTAGTGTATTGCGTATTTAAGTTTATACTTTTAGTTTTAATTTTTCATTATTATAGTCTGTAAGATGAACAATCATAGACTGAATAAAGAATAATAAAAATAAGTGGACCGTCCGTACGCCACCGAAGCGGCTCGACGATTCCACTTAGCTAACCAGCGGAGGAAAAAGCCCAAAGGGCGACGCTGCGCTGACTAACCTGAGGTGAATGATTTTGTTTTGCACAAAATCTCCTTTTCATACGGGGGTGGTTATAGAGCTGTTGAGAATTCCACCACTTGCCATGGTGTGTTGTTGAAACATTTGTATTGGTTGCTGGTGATCGCCACGCCATTGTTGTTATGTATCAGCTGTTGCTATGGATCAACTGTAGTTACAGCATGCTTTTAGGCGCTAGTGGAGTTAGTTACACTGGGGGTCGTGGAATTTTAACGCTACGTTACAGTCCCCCTCCCACTTCGGGTAAGCGCGAGGCGTGGCCTACGCGTTGTATGCAAATTTTCCGGCCTGGCCGGTGTGTGTGCATATCTTTATTAATACAGATTTTTTTTTCTTCAAAACGTGTACAGAATCATTCCAACTTACATCTATTTTATATTCGATTATTATTACAATTCAAAGTCATATCTATTTATATATTTATATCAGTATTGCAGCGAAAATTAGAATTACAATTCAGTGAAAATACATGCTTAGAATAATGTTGACTTCTCCACTAGTTTGACAGTTCTGTGCTCACTCGGATGCTGACGTGTCTGCATTGTCGGCGTCTAGTACCTTCATCCGCGCTATTGCCCTTCCACATGTGCCGGGTTGGTGGGACGTAAAAAATTTGTATGCGCTGTATTCGTTGCTTGTCAATGGGCCACCAGGGGGTCGCCATGGTAGGATCGGTTGTGGTGAATCTGGTAGTGCTGGAGTTATGAGTCCGTTTGGAAGTTCGAAATAAAAAATTATATTTTTTGGAGCGAAGGCTCTTTCTTCAACTTCGTTTATTTTCAGAACTGCTCTACATTTTTACGCTTACATCTATTTATACTATTTCTAAAAGAGGTTTACATGTTGAGCATTATGTTATCGTAATGCTTTGTTACTTATCAGCGAATATATTGTTTATGTTATTGAAAAGATGTTAACATGTTGAGCCTTATGTTATCGTAACGCTTTGTTACTTATCAGCGAATATATACTTGTCTATGGTATTCTCTTTGTTACTCTTTTATCATACAAGGTTAAAGGGCATATATGTAGTTGTTTGTATGTATTTTGGTTTGTAAACAATGATTTTGTGTGTATGGTACATATGTCTGGAATATATGTGTATACGTACATATATATATATACATACGAACATATATATAGTAACGTCGTTAACTCTCCCCGCTGTTTAAAATGAAATGTCCTAATTTCAAATCTACTGTGGTTGAAGATTATTGTTAAATTGATTGGGTTGGCAACTTAAAATAGTAAATGCATCTCCTCTAATTTTCGAATGCACAAGTCATACTGCTCCGTAGTATGCGGGTGTTGTGGAATAACTCTTGATGCTCTCCATTATTGCCCAGACTCGTTTTCTCCATGACCTGTACTGTCTCTTATCGCCGTAAAAGTTTGGAAGTTTCTTAAATACTCCCAAGTTTCCCAATGTGGCCATTATGTCTTGTATTGTAGTCATTTTGAAAATGATGACCGTTGATTTCGGGATTCACCGTGGTTAACTGTTATTCCAATTTTTTCAGGATTTTTTTTGATTTATTTTGTCAATTTTTTTAAACTGATGTCCTTTGATTTCGGGACTCGTTTTTATTTTTAATTTTAATGGATTATCTAATTTTCAAGACCTATACGTGTTGATTATAATTCCGATTTTTCAGGAATTTAGTTTTGTCAATTTTTTAAGCACTTCAGACATTAGTGCTGGAAGTCCTACTTCCCGTGGAATTGTTTTATATATATTTTTTACATTATAAAAAAATATATATATGGGGTTTTTAGTCGCGGTTGAGCCCCCAGTTGAGTCCGTTTGGAAGTTCGAAATAAAAAATTATATTTTTTAGAGCGAAGGCCTTTCTTCAACTTCGTTTATTTTCAGAACTGCTCTACATTTTTACGCTTACATCTATTTATACTATTTCTAAAAGATGTTTACATGTTGAGCATTATGTTATCGTAATGCTTTGTTACTTATCAGCGAATATATTGTTTATGTTATTGAAAAGATGTTTCCATGTTGAGCATTATGTTATCGTAATGCTTTGTTACTTATCAGCGAATATATTGGTTATGTTATTGAAAAGATGTTTACATGTTTGTACTTGTCTATCGTATTCTCTTTGTTATTATGTTATCATACAAGGTTAAAGGGCATATAGTTGTTTGTATGTATTTTGGTTTGTAAACAATGATTATGTGTGTATGGTACATATGTCTGGAATATATGTGTATACATATATGTATATATATACATACGTACATATATGTAGGATATATAGTAACGTCGTTAACTCTGGCGGTGGCTCTACTGGTACTGTCCCCTCCGTTCGCACTTCCTGCGATGCGGTACAATTGCGGTCGAAATTTATTTCTGCCGCGGATGCTAGCGTCGATTCGTGCTGCACAGTGTTCATTGCAAATATTACTTGTGGAATTTCCTGATTCCATGTGCGGTGGTCTTTCTTTGATCGTTGTGCGATCATTGTCTTTATGACCCGGTTCACCCGCTCTGTAGGACTTTTGTTCGGTGTGTATGCGGTGGTGAATTTGTGATCAGTTCCGTGGTTGCTAAGCACTGTTATTAGTGCTTTGAGCAGTTCGATCCTTCTTTCGGCCAATAGTTTGTTGGCTTCTTATTCGATGATTGGTTGCATGGCTGGATTACGTGGTTTCAGCGGTCGGTTGTGCTTTAGTGTGGTAATGTGGTAACAGGTTCGGCGGTGGTATGTGGTCCGCTGATCCCCCTTTCGGCGGTGCGCTAAAAAATTTTCCAGCTTAGCATGTTGGTCGTCGGTTAGGTGCTCACTTGACCTAAGCGTGCATAACCTGGCGGGTTTGTCGGCTCTCTTGGTTAGGTTAACATCAAGCTTTTTCCATCAAGAGTAAGGAAATCCATTCCCAAAATCATTTTTTCGGTGAGGTTTGGAATAACAGACAACAGCGTGTTGGTTGCTCTACCATTGTACCATACTCTGAAATTGTAGGCGTTTGAACTGTAAACGCATGTTTGGTCCGCCAGTTGGATGCTTCGTGTACTGAGCTGTGGTTGGATCTTGTGTGCTTCCAGATGCTTCCTTTTTGAGTCATCGGCATATGACAGCGTGGCGCCAGTATCCAGTACCGCTCGCACGCTGGTGCCCTCGAGGGTAAAAAAACTAATGGCGGCGATATACCAACAGGTTATCATAACCTCTAACGAGTTTTTTAATCGAGCTTCTCTTTCCAGCTTGTG
The DNA here is from genome assembly GCA_964058755.1 of Campiglossa producta. Classification (NCBI taxonomy): domain Eukaryota; kingdom Metazoa; phylum Arthropoda; class Insecta; order Diptera; family Tephritidae; genus Campiglossa; species Campiglossa producta. Next base: position 29,721,145 of record CAXKVI010000005.1, on the reverse strand, counting down.
GTGTGTTGCTTTTCAGTTTTTTCCTACAAGTTGGCGGGACCTACAGTCTCGGTTCTGTATTTTATTCGGTACAGGCCTGAATGCAGTTCTGGTAGCAGGCTTGATGTTGGATTGGTTGGCCCGATCCCAAGGGCACTGTCTCGACATTATGTTGTCTTGACCGCATTTGGAACAAAAAATTCTACTGGTCCCTGGCATTGAAACCGGTGGTGACCACGCTCCCTACAGCGCCAGCAGCACGCTTCGCTATCGTACTCTTCTTGCAGTAGGAGTAGGCTATGGACTACCACCTTTCCTTGCTTGGCTTCCTCACCTTTGAGCAATTCATACTCCTCGGTTAATTCCACCAATTCGTCGATGGTCCTGGTGGTGGTCCTCCTTGCACATGGTTGGATGTTGGGGGATGAGAGTCTGTAGCGCGAGGATATAGTCCTTGGCCTTTTCTCGGACTTGTTGCTTTCGCTGCCGGATGGTCTCCTCCAGATGGCGAAGGTGTCGTTTAGGTAGAAAAAATTTCCGTATCCCTTCTCAAAAATCGGGCTTTGAATCGTACTAGTAGGAGTTGTTGGTGGCTTTGCCGGTTTCCCCTCCTCTTCGTTATTCTCCATTTCCAACTCTTTCAGTAGCACGTACATGCTCAGAGCGCGGCGGAGGTCGGTGACTGTATAGCTTTCCAAGAAGATCTTGTCCTGATTGCACTCCTCGACCAGCTTCTCCATATTAAGTAAGTAAATCCAGTTAAGGGAGTCGGTGTTGGGCGTAGTGTTATCCCGCTGGGGTGTGTGTTCGATGAACCCGAATCGACAGTGTTAGTGCCAGTTGTTATGTTCGCACAGTCATCTGCGGAAACGGGTCCCTGCTCGGGCGCCATTTATGAGGTGGGTTTTGTCGAAGGCAGAGGTGAACTCAGTCTGTCCAAGGTCAGCAGAGGTCCCACTAAACCCTACTAAGTAATAACACACTATTTGTGTATCAAAATCGAACACACACACACGCGGCCTTAAGGCGTCGAGGAGAAGCAGCTTTCCGTGTAGGCACGGACGGACTAGTTGAGGTCAGACGGCATGGAATATTCTCTCCGCCAGTGATACGTCGGTCGTAGTGACCGGAGAACAGCAACAGGTGGCGAGCAGCTGAGTTGTGATAAAAGTGGCGTCACAACAGTCTAGCGGCGGAACGTAGTGACCGGAGAGCAGCAACAGGTGGAGAGCGGCTGAGCTGTGATTAAAGGCGGCGTCACAACAGTCTGGTGGCGAAATGACCCAGTTGGCAAGCGGCGGTTGGACAGCGGAAGTAACGCGGCGGAGGGAGCAGCGGTATTCGGCGAGAGACTATTGGGCGGATAAGACGGAGCGGGTCAATAGGCGGAGGGTTTACCTGTTCGGTTCTGCTGGTCGATGGTGGTACTCCTACAAGGGTATCCTACAACGAGACTAAGGTGAATCAATTAGGATGTTGGCTCGGTGGCTGGACACCACTGCCTCCATAGTCGCACGCTATAAATAGGTAGCTGTATGGAGGGCAGAGTTGTACCAGCTAGGACTCGCAAGCCGATCAGAGAGCCGAAGAATGGGAGTGGTGCACCCTAAAGGCACAGCACTATCCCCCTTGGCCACCCATAGGTCTGCTCCAGAGCCAGAGCTAAGTGGAAATCGATGGAGCGAGAAAGCCGTAAAGGCAACGACTCCACCGACTCACCTAACCAAAAAGGAAGATTCCCCCAGGGTGCTGGCACCTCCGTCCCCCGCTCGTATTCGCACACTACCTAGGTAGGTGTCACGGGAGAGGGGCGGCGGTGTACCGGCTCTATGCCATTTAGGATAGCTTGCAGGTCGAGGGGGGGCACCATGCTTAAAGCACAACTGCTCCCCTGCAAGCTTCAACCCGTCCCATAGCCTGGGCCAGAGCTAAGTGGACCGTCCGTACACCACCGAAGCGGCTCGACGGTTCCACTTAGCTAGCCAGCGGAGGAAAAAGCCCAAAGGGCGACGCCACAGTATAGACAGTAGTTGCACTCACTAACACAAACGTACTTATATTCACCTCCATAGAGAACTTCGGGTTGCAGTCAACTATTTTCAGGCATTTCAGGGTGTTGTGTTGCAAATTTTATGAGGTAATAAATTACTTTAAAAGAGGAGAACTAGTCAAATTTAGGATTTTGCGTTTTAAGTAAAACTATATATGTATATATTAGGTTATATTTCTAAAAAAAAGAAATTACTATTTTACAACTCAACCAAGAACCAATGCACAGCGTTTTTTCTTACGCATAGGAGTATTCAGTCGAAAACAAATACAGCCTTATTGCGTTGCGTGACATTTATAACTTTGACAAATACGCACAAAACCAAAAAATATACAAGGAAAAATCAGCTGATTATGTCATGGTACCCAAAAAGATAAAACTAGATCAAGTCTGCGTTAACGCGTGTTAAAACGCGGTTATAAGACAGGTTGCCTTTGTCTACGTGCATTTATGTCAGCTGTCAAAATTAAATGTCACAACGAGAAGCTACAGTTGTTTCTGTTTTCAGAGTACTTTCCAATGTATTCCAATGTTGTTACTCCTTGGAGTATCTATTTTCAGAGCGATCGTGTCGTGATTTTGGTCAATAAAGCATGAGCAATGATCGGCTTTCAATAAGCTGAAGGTGGTCCGCTGAGGTATTAGAAAGTATTACAATTGAAGTACTCCAATATCACAAAATTGAAACACATGATCCAATGATTTTTGCAAAATTTTACGCAAAACAAATTTCGAAATTTGAGAATTTTTCGACAAAAAGCTTATCGTGCCAATCTAAATAAATTTCACTAGTGAACCTTTTTCATACATTTTCGCTCACAAATTATATGAGAGGGAGAAAATCCGCAAAGTAAGAAATTATTTAGAATCTGCCTGTATATTTTATTGTGGGTTAGAGTGTAAAATGTACTTTAAAAAACGTAAATGGTTGTTAATATTCGCAAAATTTGCTACGAAGAAGCCCATTGTATTCGAGAAACTGTAAAACGTATTCCAGAAAAATCAAATGTACTTCAGAAACATCTTCTGGATTGGAACTTGTTGTTTCTGAAGTAGAACTGATTATTTTGGAGTACATTTTTAAGCTTCTGAAGTCTAATTTACGGTCTCGAGTACAAATTACAGTTTATGAAGTACAATTTATAGTTTTTGGAGTACAGTTGATTATTCTAAAGCATATTTTACAGTTTTTAAGATACAATTGACTATTCTGAAAATAATTGTATGGGTCTTGGACTACCATTCACTATTCTTAAATGCATTTAACCTTATCTAAAGTATTTTTACGGTTTTTGAAGTACGAGTGAAAAAGGTGTAGAAAAAATAGTTCTATTATAAATTTAGTTTTTTGATTATTATGTGTTATCCGTCATAATTTGTAGGATGTTCTTGAGCAAGCCCATTTAGTCTTGTATATTTATCTGTCTCTGTCCAACAATCTGAACGAAATAATGTAGGTACTAAATTTAGCGTCAGATAGACCCTTGGAAAGGGTATCAAAGGGTTGACGCTAACTTAAGTACCTACTTTATATCGATTATGAACATGCCTAAATTGTTTTAACCGTTTTAAACTGAAAGGAAAACCAGTTTGCAGGTCAACGTATTAGAGAAAAAATCACTATCTAACAAATACTTCAACAAAGTGCAGCCCTGAGTGATTAAACACAACCCTATCACGCGTGGTGAAAATCAAATGGAAATAAAAAAAGTTGTGCAAATGATGAAAATTTATATTAATTTGTTTCATTTATAACAGATTTGATTTTAGCCTCCCCAAAAAGGAGCATAAACGCAGAGGGTATTAGTTTCCTTTAGGGGTCAACTGCTAATATATTAGCTAAAATTATGGGAGATAGCTCAAAAGACGGGTTTTGGACTCAGGATCACGAATCCGGAAGCGCCTTTTTTAATTTTTTGTTTTAGTGAAAAGTTATGGTCAAAAAACCGAAAAATGACCCGGGTCCAATACCAAAAATGGGGCGCAATCCATGGTATTTATGTACGAAACACTTTTCTGAGTTGGCGGCCTTCGGCCGCGCTTATAAAAAATAACCCTGGGCTACGCCATCCCAAGTCCGGACGTGTGACATAACCGTGGCTACCGCCACGGCGGGACTTTTTTTGCACGTTTTTAGGGACAGTCTAATAAAATTACAACAACCACATGAAAACTTGAAACTTTGATTGCAAATATCTCTGCAGAGAAGCAAAATATTAAAAAAGCGTTTCCGGATTCGAGATCCTGAGGCCGAACGCCGTCTTTTGAGCTATATCACATAATTTTAGCTAATTTATTAGAAGTTGACCCCTAAAGGAAACTAATACCACGCAGAGTGCATAAGATTAATTCATTCATTCAAGATGCAACAAAAAAGGCCTTGGGTAGCAACTGCCGTATGGGCGACTGTTATGGTACCCCCTGGGACATTGTATAGATGGAATAAAAAGGCCTCCGGCGGCAGCCACGATTACGTGCAGCTTGCAATGCTCCATCGCAACTTGTAGTTCATGGTTTTTGTTCACAATAACAATAGTCCTCATTTGCCAGGTACTGGAAATACTTATCCGGTTAGTAATAAGTATTTCAACTTCTCCAGCTAATATTTAGACTGGACACTCCTAAAATAAAAACACATTAGTTTTTATATATAAGATGACTCATAGTTCATTAACACCGTACCTTGACATTAAAGCTACCAGATAATCGTATATTACTATTAAATAAATAGTATAAATAAATATAAAACTGCAAGCAAAATATTTTCTTTATTTTGTTTTGGAAAATTTCTAAGAATTTCAAATTCACCTCAATGTCCTCAACTAACAGGGGTGCTTTTTTGCGCAAAACTACTATTTAATAGCATCGTTCATAAAGAGCCGATCATCAATATGCATTTGTACGAAATTTTACAATATGGCCTTTAATATACATTTTTTATACTTCTTGTAGTGCAGTAAATTCATGATATTATATTAATTCATGGAATATATACATTAAATTCATTTTTTTTCTTGAAATATTTCTAAAGTTTTTTTGTTACTGAAATGCAACCATGCGTCCGCGAAATTCCATCCTACCATGGATTTCAACTCTGAAAAATTCACCTCCATGGAGAACTTTCACCTCAGTGCAAATACTGGTTATACTGTGGGCGACGCTGTCGCTGACTCACCTAAGGTGAATGATTTTGTTTTGCACAAAATCTCCTTTATATACGGGGACGCTTATAGAGCTGTCGAGAATTCCACCACTTGCCATGGTGTGTTGTTGAAACATTTGTATTGGTTGCTGGTGATCGCCACGCCATTGTTGTAATTTATCAGCTGTTGCTATGGATCAACTGGTTATAGTGTCGCGTAGTTGTAGCATGCTTTTAGCCGCTAGTGGAGTTATTTACAGTAGGGGTCGTGCAATTGTAATGCTACGTTACACCCATTAACCCCTTATGAGAACATCTATTTGCTGGAAATTGAAACAATAATTTTTTTTTATTTATTTGCCATCATGTTTTATTGAAGGTATCCTCATGTATAATTGACATGAAACGTAAAAACGTACAGGAAAAACGTGTAGTTGAAATGACCATCATGTATTATTGAAGGCATTTTCATGTACAATTGACATGAAACGTAAAAACATACAGGAACACGTCAAATAAACATAACCATCATGTATTATTGAGGGCATTCTCATGTATAATTGACATGAAACGTAAAATGAACATGACCATCATGCATTATTGACGGCATTCTCATGTACAATTGACATAAAACGTAAAATGAACATGACCATCATGTATTAATGACGGCATTCTCATGTACAATTGACATGAAACGTATAAACGTACAGGAAAAACGTAAAGTTGTTATGACCATTATGTATTATTGATATATAATTTACATGAAATGTATATACCTACAGGAAAAACGTAAAATATGACCATGATGTATACTTACGTGAAAGTATGTAATACTGATACTTACGTGAGAATAACGTTGAAGCTACAAATAAAATTAATGATAATCACATCGAAATGATATTATTTTTGGTCAATTTATTAACTTTTTTTGAAATAGGTACATATTTAATGTAATAAATGTAATACATTTGATAAGGTGACAAACTTAACATTTTTAGAAGCACATAAACGAAGTTTCTTGGCAAACTGTATTTTTATTCTGCATTACACAGGAACTATAAGTTCTTATTTATTACAGTTGCTCCTTCGTAAATGCAGCACAGATGAATTTTCTTCATTAGCACCAATTCCTACAGACGATGCTTCATAAACCATATGCTGGCCGGCACAAATAAACAACATTCATCACCCATTTTCACTTCACGTTCAATTTTCACAGTTAGTTTTCTGCTAACTATTTTTGTTAATAAATTATTTTACAACGGCCGAACTTGATTGTCAACTGCAGCGCGATTTATTTCATTTTAGAATGAAACAGCTACACAAATGCTAACGTGCTACGTGAAACATGTTGTCAAAATTTGTTATAAATATGAAACATGCCAATTCACGTAATTTTAACATGAGATAGTTTTGAAAATGTTAGTATTACAATTTAATAGGATTTTTACGTGAAGCAGGTTTTCGAAATGTGTTATGAACGTGATAAATGTCAACTGCAGCGTGGTTTATGCCGTTTTAGGTAGGTAGGTAGGTAGAAGTGGCTGCCGCAAAGGCACACCTAGGCCAGTAATAAAAGGCCCGTTGTGATACCACCAAACACTAGGAAAGTCAGTCCCGGGGCCCGGCCATATGGAAAATCCCAGTGCTGTCGGAACTCTCCATATAGCCGAAACCCGGGACTGACACTCCTAACCGACACCGCTACCCCTCCTCGAACCATTTTGATAACTTGATGAAGGCCATCAAGTCCTTTATGTCTAGCTCCGCGACCTGGCTTAAGCTAACCAGGAAGGGAACTCCCAGAGAGCGCCTTCTCGCTCCGCTTAAGGCCGGGCAGTTGCAGATGAGGTGCTCCACCGTTTCCTCTTCCTCATCATCTTTGCAACTCCTGCAGCATCGTCGGTAGGGAACGCCTAGCCTTGCTGCGTGCCTACCAATAAGGCAGTGCCCGGTTAAAACACCTATTAATATGGAGATTTCCTTCCTTTTTAGGGCGTATATGTGTCTAGATCTTTTAAGATCGCATTTTGGCCAGGTTTGCTTGGATATCCGGCACCCTGGGGCTTGTAGCCATCTTTCGTTGGCTTCGCGGAGTGTATGCTCCTTCAGCATTAGCTTGCACGTGGCAAAGGGCATACCTATGCGCTCTTTATCTTGAAGAATCTGCTTGGTCGTGCCCTGCCTGGCAAGTTCGTCTGCCCTACAGTTTCCCTCAATGGGCCTGTGTCCCGGGACCCATGTGAGGTTCACGCGGTTCTGTTGGGCCATCTCTTGAAGAGATCGACGACAGCTGAGCGTCAGTTCAGAGTTGAACGAGTAAGAGCCAAGGTATTTGATGGCCGCTTGGCTGTCGCTGAAAATACAGATATCCTGTCCGATGGTGCGTTCACCTATCCAAGTCACGGCGTCCATGATTGCTGAAACTTCAGCCTGGAAGACGCTGCAGTGATCAGGTAGTCTAAAGGAGAGTTCTAGGTCCAAATCCCTTGAGTAAACCCCTCCTCCGACTCTGCCGTCTAACTTCGAGCCGTCGGTGTATATAAAAGTGCCGCCATTAGTAGCGGGACACCGATCTATGTTCTCCCAGTCTTCCCTGCTGGGAATGTTTATTCTAAAACAGCAATCTCCGACTGTTGTGGTCGCACACCGATCTGTGCTCAGAGGGAGAAAGCTGTAAGATCTTAGAATACAGGAGTGTCCAATAGTGCTTGCGACCCAAACGGACGTTTCCCTTAGACGCACAGCCGATGCTGCTGCTGCCCGGTACCCTTCCAGATCGAGTGGCAAAAAGCCAAGAATGGCCTGGAGAGCTTCATTGGGCGTTGTTCTTAACGCCCCGCTTATACAGATCATGCTCGATCTGTGGACTTTCCCTAACAGATTTAGGTTTGTTGCCTTTCTTAGCGCAGGCCACCATACCACGACTCCATACAGCATAATTGGCTGGATTATCGCAGTGTAGATCCATTTGCAAATTTTGGGGCTGAGCCCCCATTTTTTGCCAATGGCTCTTTTACACGTGTAAAGTGCAATGCACGCTTTCCTCTGACGCTGGATGACATTCTCCTTCCAGTTAAGCTTTCTATCTAGAACTGTGCCTAGGAATTTGGCTTTTGTCAGCTAAGTTCAGGCGCACGCCATCTAGTTCTGGTAGGTTCAACGGTGGTATCTTGTACCGCCTGGTATAAAGGACAAGCTCCACCTTTCCCGGGTTGATGCTAAGTCCGCAGCGAAAGGACCATGAAGAAACTTCTCGCAGTGCTACTTGCATCAAGTCACACAGGGTTTTTGGGAATTTGCCCCTATATGCAATAGCTAAATCGTCTGCATATGTCACTATCTTACCGCCCCCCCACCTTGTGTCTCTTAGCAGCGAGTTTACGGTGAGGTTCCATAGGAGCGGGGGGAGAACACCACCCTGAGGCGTTCCTCTTGTGACATAGCGTGAAAGATCAACTGTTCCCAGTGAAGAAACTATTTTCCTTCCCTTTAGTAGTTGATCAATTAGTCCAATAAGAGACCTATTTATGCCCAGGTTTGTTAAAGCAGTGTTAATAGCCTCCGGCCTTATATTGTTGAAAGCCCCTTCGATGTCCAGAAAGGCCACGAGACAGTACTCCTTTTCATGCAATGATTTTTCAACAATAGAGACTAGGCTGTGGAGCGCAGTTTCCGTTGATTTACCTTTGGTGTATGCATGTTGATAGCTAGAAATAAGGTTGCTATCAATAGTAGAGGAGAGATAATCGCTAATTATCCTCTCGAAGGTTTTAAGTGCAAAAGACGAGAGACTGATCGGTCTGTAGTCTTTAGGCTCATAGTGTGAGGCCTTCCCAGCCTTTGGAATAAAGACTACCGTGGCGCTTCTCCAGGAGCACGGAATGTAATTAAGAGCCAGGCAGGCTGAATAGAGAACTACCAGCCATTTAGCTGATATTTCCAGCGTGTTTATGAGTTGTGCGGGGAAAATCCCGTCTGGCCCAGCTGCCTTGAACGGCTCAAAGCTTTTGATTGCCCACCTTACCCTTTCCTCCGTAATGGGTATGTTTACCGCCAGGTTTGTTGCAGATGCTACAGGTGCATCATACAAGTTCCCCGGAAAGTGTGTGTTCAGGAGCAGCTCCAGGGTTTCCCCTTCCGTGCTGGTCCAAGATCCGTCAGGCTTCCGTAAATAGCTAATGGCTGTTTGAGTTTTTGATAGCACTCGTCTAAGTCTCGCTGTATCATCGACTTTTTCGACCACGGTGCAGAAATTTCTCCACGAAGTTCTCTTCGCTTGCCTTAGAGCCTTTTTATAGGCCCTCAGTTTAGCTTTATATTCGAGCCATTCAGGCTCCGTACCGATGCTCTTGGCCTTGTTAAATTGCTTCCTGCATGATATACGGAACGAATCCAGGTCGTAAGACCACCAGTGGGGTCTATGTTTGCCGCGTGGTTTTGGTACTGGGCAAGCCTGCTCTAGGGCATTTGAGAGCGCCGTTGTAAAGGTCGTTACCAGATCATCCAGTTCTCCCACTGATGAGGGGGCTTGGGAGGTAATACTGGTAGGTCCCTAGCTAATATTTGGTTATGTAGCTGCCAGTTAGTGTTGCGTGGATTTCGTTTCATAACTGGCTGCTCAACAATAAAGTCTAACACAATTTCTATGTACCGATGGTCAGAAAATGAATGCTCATCAAGAACACGCCATTTTGTGACCCACTTATAAGCGCCTTCGCTACAAACAGTGAGGTCTATAACCTCCCTACGAGCTTTAGTTATAAAAGTAGGCTCGTTACCCACGTTACAAACCACCAGGTTAGTTGTTAGTAGGTAGTCAAACAGAGACTCGCCCCTAGCGTTAATATCGGAGCTTCCCCACTGGACGTGATGAGCATTAGCGTCAGCTCCAATAATAAGATGACCCGTACAGAAATTATCCACCAGATCTTTCACCTCCTTTTGTGGAGGAGGTTCTTCGGCGTCATAGGGCATATAGACCGACGCCATCGTTAGGCTGGTGCTGCCGACTGTTAAGCTGGCAGCTGTAACGTCACCATTTGAGTAGTTGGGTAATAGAAAGGTGTTTAGCTCAGACTTTACCAAAATACAGGTTCTGACCTTGCCCTCATCATTGGCTTGGATGAGCTTGTACCCCTTAGTCCCCAATCCACAGATCCTAGAGCTATTGACCCAGGGCTCTTGGATAAGGACCACGTCTACGTCGCCTTTAGAAAGACGACTGCTTAAAACAGCCGAGGCTGCTTTAGATTTGTGCAGATTTATCTGAAGCACCACCAACATGAGAGAGCTCAGACTTCCCTGCCGCCAGCGTGTCGTCGAGGTCTGGCCTGTTCCGGGGGCTGTCTCTCAACGAGGAGTTGTTCAGAGCACCTGCACGATTTGGCGTGGCGGGAACCCTGCTGTCTGAAGCAGCATCAACGTTAGTGTGCTCAGGTTTAGCCACGATCGTGACGTCGAAGCCTTCTTCGTCAAGCAGGCTTTCTTCTATCGCCGAGTTGTTCGCAGCACCATCGCAATTTGACGTGGCGGATAACATACTTTCCGCGTCGGACTCCTCTGCTTCCCCTTCCGATGCCTCGATCTCCGAGTCCTCCGGAGCGTCCGGAATAGCAGCGCGCTGTGCATCGCCACGGTATACGTGGATCACGATCTGACCCAAGCCGTAATGCACTCGTCCGTTGCACCGTTTAAGGGGCTCGAGCGCCTCCTTATTCAGAGTGATAACCACCTGTCTATTGGGCCCAACCACATCATCGACCAGATTGACGCCCCAATCCTGCGTCGGGAGAGACGGATTCCAGACCTGCAGCATCTCAAGAATATTCTCGGGTTCTGCAGGGACGGCAGGAATCCAATGCCCTTGCCCTTGGCCGAGCAGGAATGTCCTTCCAGTCGACGACATCTAGTCTTGCCCCTGGGTAGACTTCACCCAGTCTTGCAACTGCTGCCTTATACAGTGCGACAGTTCTTGCATCCTCGCACGCGAATATTTTGATCTCACCTTGGTGCCAGCCCGCGTCAGTACCTCGCGGCGGACTACCCGGAGACTCACGCATTAAGTCGAGGAGGGCCCTGCCCATTTCATTCCGGACATACAGCCACCGGTCTTTGGGGATGGACCAACGGTCGTTACCTCGGTCAATGAAACCTATAAGGATTCTGTCCTTGGTTACTTCAGCAAAGCTGAGTTTTCCCACTACGGGGTTGAACTGATGCCGCTTCGGATGGGGGTTTACCTCTCCGTCCGATCTCTGGCGTTTGAAGGGATTACCGTTCACCCTCTTAGGCACATAGGGCCTCTGGAAATTTGGTATCAGAGCTTTCGCTTCCTCCACCATCTTCCTTTCTTCCGGCGACAGCTTCTCCTGCGATGCTCCCTCATATTTTTTAAGGATCCTTGCGGCCTTTCTTTTATCCCAGCACGCAAAGCGTCGGGGAGATGCCTCTTGGGGGGGATTCAGACTCGTAGTTGCCATCGCGGTCTCTCCCTTTGCGGCGTCGTCCTTCTCTTTCGAAACTCTGAAACCAGGTCGTGAGACCATTGCCCCATATGTGAAGAGATTGGGTTTCGTACCAGCGCTTGATGGAAGTTTAGCTTCCGCCGTTTTCTGCTTGACTGCGTAGGCAGCCGCACTGCTGCTTGCTCCCATCAAGTCACTCTTACTTGATAGCAGTTTGGGGGATGACTGACCCGTAGTTTCCATCGCTGTCGGCCTCCCAGTTAACTTTGAGGCGGAGTTTGTCCTCCGGCGTTGTGTTTTCGCTTGCTCCAGCATAGTTCTTCTCTGCTGCGGAGTAAACGAAGTCGCTAATTGCTTTGTATTTTGTGTGTTCTTCATCTTGTTCGTACGACCCCTCGCCGGACAAGGCCAGCTTAGGGTCAAGGGTAGTGTAAGGGGAAGTGTGTCGTCCGCCGCGGCAGAGCCCCATACCGCGGTAAGACCATAGTTACTCCCTGAGGCGGCCCGGTATCAGTGAGGCACCGATCGACTACAGCCACGATTTGCCTCCCGGCTGCAAACGTCCAATGGGCACGGTATCGCATAACACCCTGGATTGAGAGGGAAAAGTTTTGCACATTTATATAGCGAGCCGCTTGCTTCAAGACAGACGCTCGTTTACATCCGCTCCTCATGGTGTACAGACGCTGCGAAAAAGACCCCGGTGAGCCCTTAAACCAAGTATGTCAGAGTGGCCCCACCGGGGCTCCCTCTCTTTCTGCCGCGAGCCTAGGTAGCTCAACGTTGCCCAGAGTGCACGAACGAGGACGCAAGAGTCGGGATTGAGCGCGGTCACTCAGCAACTACACCCCATTACACTCCTATGCCGTTTTAACATGATTATGTTATACAAATGTGAGATTGGCAGTTTTTATATCAATATGTTGTCGAAATGTGTATTAACATGAGAAATTGATATGAAAGTGATATGACGTACTACGTTGGCTCAACAAGTTTTTTATCAATTTGACGTGAATCCGGTCGTTTACATAATTTTTAATGTTAAATAAAACTTTTCGAAGTAATGTATTATTAACATGAGAAATTGATATGACAATGTCATACATGCTAATGTTGATTCAGCAACTTTCGTATCAATTTAACGTGAACCCTGTTTATTTGATAATTTTCAATATTAATACGACATTTTTTGCTGAAATGTGAAATTGATAAAGCAGAAATGTTAGTTTTACAAGCGACTTTTCTTTCGGTGTAGTTAAGAAGAAAATCTGTGGTAAAGTTGTGACATGAGAAAGTGTGACACATCTATTAAGAGCAAAATCTTCCCAGCCCGACTTCGAAATGGAACCTGCTCTAGCACTGCACTGTAGGGAAAATCTCTAGTTCAGAGCTAGTTCGCTTCTAGTGCGTTCCGAACCAGTACTAGTTCGCAAACTATCTTTTTTACATGAAATCAACTGGCGAATTTAACATGGCGATGTCCTAGGCTGGAACTAGTACAAAATTCGACAGTTTGGATCTAGTTCGTTTATTGGTACTATTTCTATAGTTCTGAATATAAATTAAATACAAAAACTTAAATTCAAATACGAATCCAAATGCCTTTTAAAGACTCCTCAAACGCTGGTTTCGAACTAGCGCAAATGTATACACTAACGTACTAGTTCTTATTGGCCACTTTATATCTAGTTCTGATCCTGAAATTTGTTCAGTAGTGCCTGGGTTCCCTGCAGGGAACTAGTGAAAATATAATCACTAACGTACTAGTTCTTATTGGCCACTTTATATCTAGTTCTGAACCAGAAATTTGTGTCACTAGTGCCTAAGTTCCCTGCAGGGTGCGTAGACTGAACATGTGTAAAAAAAATTAACATTATATGTCAATTAATAACCGCACACGGCCACTGTAACCTCCATTTTTTTTTTTTGATTTTTTACAAAACTAGAGAACAAAGTTTAGTCTCCTATAGGACCCTAGTCAAGCAAATTATTTTAAAATTAATTGTGGCATTTTGTTACGCTATTATCCTCTTTCTAAGCTTGCTTATGCAAATTTTGCTTTGATCACAATTTATAACATATAATGCCAATAAAATTACATGCCCTGAAAGGGACACTATAAATTGTGACTTTTTTCTTCTTTTTTGTGTGTTTAAAAGTAGTCCATTATATTAAATTATTAAATTTTTCACTTAATTTATATGATTCGATGAGATCTATAAGACTGCATATAAGTTTATTTAAAAAAAATGTCGGTTTGTTATACATTTTTGACATTACCCTGCAGGGAACTTAGGCACTAGTGACACAAATTTCTGGTTCAGAACTAGATATAAGAACTAGTACGTTAGTGAATACATTTTCACTAGTTTCCTGCAGGGAACTCAGGCACTAGTGAACAAATTTCAAGTTCAGAACTAGACATAAAGTGGCCAATAAGAACTACTCCGTTAGTGTTTACATTTTCACTAGTTCGAAACCAGTGTTTGAGGAGTCATTAAAAGGCATTTGGATTCGTATTTGAATTTAAGTTTTTGTATTTAATTTATATTCAGAACTATAGAAATAGTACCAATAAACGAACTAGATCAAAACTGTCGAATTTTGTACTAGTTCCAGCCTAGGACATCGCCATGTTAAATTCGCCAGTTGATTTCATGTAAAAAAGATAGTTCGCGAACTAGTACTGTTTCGGAACGCACTAGAAGCGAACTAGTTCTGAACTAGAGATTATAAAGTCGGTGAACGCAAATATATCAGTTTCCAAGGAATCACCCATACACGTTTATTGTATTTTTAGTTTTATTATAAAGAGATTAGACTAGGTGATGAAAAGTTCTTAGGTTAAATAGGTTTAATTAATTTTAGTTAACACTAGGTAAATATATTTTATTGCGTGAAGTATGAAACTAACTATGTTGTTGTTGTTGTTGTTGTTAACAGCAAAACACTCCCCGAAGGTTTTGGGAAGTGATGCCGAAGTTGACAGTCCTTGGCCGGATATGACCCCGGTACGCTGCGGTACTCCCTTGCGGTACTGCCCGACTGTCGTGGTAGCGATTTGGTATGACCAGTGGAACCTTCTAGGTCATGTCATCCCTCCATCCGTGAGGAAGGAGAAGATGGGTAATGGGAGGTGAGAGGCATCATATCCGTAGATCAACCATCGAGTTGCACGTCAATTAAAAAAAAAAAAAAAAACTAATGACGGCGATATACCAACAGGTTATCATAACCTCTAACGAGATTTTTAGCCGAGCTTCTCTTTCCAACTTGTGGTGTGTTGCTTTTTGAGTGTTTCCCACAAGTTGGCGGGACCTACAGTTTTTTGCCGACTCCGAACGGCACTTGCAAAGCAAATGAATTTTTTGCTGAGAAGCTTCTCATGGCAGAAATACACCCGGAGAGTTTGCCAAACTAAATAATTTTTGATGTTACTTTTGCCGGGCATCGAACCGCCACGACTTGGTGTAGAAGGCCGAACACTTAACCGCTACACCACAGCGGCCGCCAATTACCTATGTGCATATTAATCGCCTCTTACGACCGGTATGCCTACCTCGGGCATATTCTAAACCCCTAACCCGCAGGGGCGAACTAACTATAGAGAACTGAACTGCACTCTTTGAATTCAACTTGCAATGGCTCCTTTCAAGTTGCGCGTTCGTCAAGTTTGATTAAATAGGTAAAGGCCCAGTTACATTAAACTTTGTAGGATCCACTTTCATACAAAGTTTGTGGAACGTAAAGCGGAGCGAATTTTGGCAAATGCTCCAAAATGAGGCGCGCATTTGTCAAAGTTTCACGAAGTTTTATATAATTGGAGCTTTAGGGTTGTATGTTTAGGTAAGGTAAATTAAGGTTACTTAAGGTTATTATTATTATTATGAGGTCTTATTACACCGCGACCATTAGTACGATCTATTGTGTGATACTTAAGGTTAAGTTAGTCGTCCACTGCGGAATTCCCGTCCCACATATGTACACGGAGGGAAATCTATGGATCGAACATCCATAATTATTGATACCACATTAAATAAAAATTGATAATCCTGTCCCATCAATGGATATGGATGTTCCATCAATGCATTTTTGATAAATCGCTATTGAAGTGGTATCCATATAAACTATTGATAAATTCTAAATAGTTTAAAAATAAAACTTCATACAATTTGACATCTGGTTTTAGTAAGATTCGAACACTGCTCTTCTGGCACGTTAGCCCAGTGTTCTAGAAAAATCCCTAGAAGACAGATGACAATCATTTGATACAACATTTGATTGTCATTGCTGCCAGCTAAACGATCATCGTTTCAATCATTTCACACGAGGAATAAGAAAAAGTTGATGTCAACAACTGTGTCCGTGTGAGTTTTTGTCTCCCTCTAACACATTACACAGTGCTACAGCCATTTTACACTTTTGACGCGACCTAGCAGAGATTGTTCATCTGGTCGAGTTATACACGAAACGTCCATTAAAAAGTTTCTAACACCCCCAAAATCTGGTTTTAAGGCCAAAAAACCGTTTTTTCAGTTTCTTCTTAAAAAATAATTCATTAAAAATCCAATTTTCAACCGATTTTAAAAATCTCAACGTTTTTAGACAGAGAATTGTTGGCACTTTCGAAATATATATAGTGTTTTAATCATTTGAAAAAAAGTATGATATGTTTTTTAAGCCAGAAGTTGAAATTTTAGGAAATTTCATCCGGTTTTCCGGTTTCGACGTCATTTTTTTGCCACTAATTGACAATGAATGAACATCTTTGGGCATGTGTCATCGAGAGGCATTCACTACTTCATTTTACCAGTTTTTGTTTTTTGAAAAGGACTTCACAAAATCTAACATTTTGGTCTCAAGCGCCCTACAGGGGTACTGTGTGTAATAAAGCGGGTCGATTTCAAAATCGCCCAAGTGACCAGGAAAATCGTGTTTTAGGGATAAAAATAAGATACTTTGGCCAAGGTACCATACCTCTTAAACGAGCTCTGATGTCCCGACTTTGTACATTTGGCTTTGAGCGTCAAAGTTTGAAAAATCCTACGATGACCAATTTAGAGTGCCCCAATCGAGTCCAAATGTATCTCCGACCCTCACTTACTTTTGAGGGCCGACCCACCGATGCCAGTGGCACAACCCCTGGCCTCGGTACAGTCAACACATCAGCATATTTTATGAGATTGCGAGTTTTGTAGTGATGGCCAACGGTATTTGTTTGGCAGAAGTAACAATCTTTCGGCTTGTGATATTTTTGATAATGCCAAGCCATGGGAGTTTCGAATAACAAATGCTGGTTATTACACTTACCGGATTTCACTTTCTTCAGTATTGCAGAGCACGTCGAACAAACATTTTCGGGTTCATACCAAGCACTTTCAACGTATGAGCATTTGAACAATTGGTTGAACGCTTCAACCACTGCTTGATTCTTTTTAAACTCTGAGCGATGTGGCGTGTCAACAAATAAGCCACACACGTAACAAAACAGGTTGTGTCTATCGCACATTTTTTTTTTTTTTTTGGAGCGAATGAGTGTAATTAATTTCGCAAATTTAATAAGGAATATGAAGTTTATATGACTGCATTAATGACCAACCAGATTCGCAATCTAGTGATTGATGAACAAAGTAGAAAATACGATGATTTTTCATGTAAAGTGCCAAAAATGGTGGTTTTGTATGGGGAACCCCCTAGGTGGGGTTTTAGGGGGTGTTCCACTGGCATGGGTGGGTTGACCCTCCAAAGTTAGTGGGGGTCGGTCATACATTTGGACTCGATTGGGGCACTCTAAATGGGTCAACGCAGGATTTTTCAAATGTTGAAGCTCAAAGTCAAGAGTACAAAGTCGGGACATCAGAATACGTTTTAGGGGTATGCTTCCTTCGACAAAGTATCTTATTTTGATCCCTAAAATACGATTTTCCTTGTCACTTGGGTGATTTTCAAATCGACCCGCCTTCTTATACATAATACACCTGTAGGGCCACAAAATTTGATTTTGGATTATGCTGCATATCTTGAAAACTTAAAGTCCTTTCCAAAAAACAAAAACTGATATAATTAAGTAGTGAATGCCTCTCGATGACACATGCCCAAAGAGGTTCATTTATTGTCAATTAGTGGCAAAAAATGACGTCGAAACCGGAAAAACCGAAAAAAATTTCAAAAGTTTCAATTTCTGGCTTAAAAAACATATCATACTTTTTTCAAATGAACAAACACTATACATATTTCGAAAGTGTCAATAATTCTCTGTAAAAAACCGTTGAGAACTTTAAAATCGGTTGAAAATTAAATTTTTAATGATTTTTTTTTCAACGAAAACTCTAATAAAACGGTTTTTTGGCCTTGAATCCAGATTTTGGGGGTGTTACAAATCCTCTGAAGGGTGTTTCGTGGATAACTCGACCAGATGAACAATATCTACTAGGTCGCTTCAAAACTGTATTCAATTTTTTTTTTTGTAGCACTGTGTTATTAATTGAAATTGAGCATATATTTGTCTCTTTATTTTTGAATAAAAGATGACATCATGATGATGTCATAACGATATCACAACTGACAACTGTCGGAACCTGTCAAAAATGATAGATGGCTGTTTCTTTTTTTAGTATCAAAATACTAAATCTTGTTTTCAATAATTTATTTGCAATGTTTCAATAATGCACATAAATATATGTACATATAAATTAGATTTTAAACATAATTAAATAATTCTTCTTAATTGCATTTCCATGTAACGGTCACTTTTTCGACAGCCTAATTGTCCTTTGATAATAAATATCAGCATACTGTCCGCACGTTGGTATTGCGTCCATATATTGGTATACGCTGGAAAAACCATAATTCAGTTATAGGTACACGCTTGCAATGTATGCTAATGTGCTTACCTTCATCGAAGGCTCATTCAGTGAGCAATTCTTCCATATATTTGGAGCAGCCACATTGATCGTGGTATCCTTTCGTTAATCCTTTTCAAGCATTGATGGTATAAGTAGTTTCCCACTTTAACATCGCCACCTCCAATATACTTGCAATTTTCCGCCATACCGCTGCTGCGCTGTACTTCTGTCCTTTGCAAAAACATATAAAAAATTTAAACTTTAAAAAGCTTTGTGTTTGTTTAATTAATTTGAATAAATACTTATCTACTAATTTCTGCCACATTTGTTTTACCGCTTCTTCTTTTTAAAAATTCTGAATTATAAATTGAAAATAATGAGCATCTAAGACTAAAATATTTTAATTTAAAATTTCTAAGTTTTGAAAGAACTTGAAAATGCATCATTTGCTATAATCATTTTATCCTCATGTGACAGTCAGCTATGACAATAAATGACAATTGTCAGAGATTTCGTCAAAACGTCATCAGCATTGACAATTCATAGTGTGAGTGGGTTAGTAAAAATATCAGCCCGTCTTGTAGGGATGTTCAATCATAAGAAATTAAAAAAATTTTGAATCCAAAAAAACGCTCTAACAAGTTTTAATATTGTTAGGTAATCCATAGTAAAAATTGTTGAACTATTATTATAATGCGTCCCACAAAAATTTACATTTCGCCCATATATATTAATACGCTGTCTCTACCATTATTACTATGCAGTAAATATGGATATGGATATCCATGGATATCCATATGGATAGACATCGAAAATATCAGTTAACAATTTCAAAGGTTTTGAAAATAAAATTAAAGTTAAGACAAATATCCCTACAAGACGGGCTGATATTTTTACAAACCCACTCACACTTGGAATTGTCAATGCTGATAAAGTTTTGTCAAAAACACTGACAATTGTCATTTATTGTCATAGATGACGGTCACATGAGGAGGATAAAATGATAATAACAAATGATGTATTTTCAATAACTTTCAAAACTTAGCACAATTTGATTTCACAAAAATTTATTCTCACAAAAATTAACAAAAGAAGCCGCAAACAAAATTTGACTGGAAAACAAAGATATGTAAGTATTAAATAAAATAATTAAATTAAATTAAAGTTAGCAACTATTCTTTCTTTGCAATTAGGAACCTGATTGGAGAACGTGCCGTGAAGATAGGACCTGCGTGACTCTCATTGCAGCCGAGGTTTCCATCAGGCAAGCGCGTTCCATTTAAACGGACGTCCACGGACGGGCAGAGTTTGTTTGCATTCGAGTGAAATCGCAGGAGCGTATTTATAACGCAGTGTGAGCGTAGACTATTTCGTCATGTGAACGTCACCGCGCTTGCTGGGGATCTTTTTCGGACGGCGCCTTCTTGAACCAAACCAATGTATTTGGCTTTCAAGATCTAATCTATACATATTTGTACATTTTTTATCATTCTTTCAGTTGTATTTAATCTATTTATGTATATCTAACATTGCATTAAATTTTCAATAATATATAGCGCATTTTATTTGGGTTTAAAAAATAAATATTTGAATACAAAAAAAAATATTGAGAAAATCATTTTCATATCAGCTTTGACAGGTAATGACAATTGTCAGTTGTGACATCACTGTGATGATAGTTATGATGTCATCATTGGTCCAAAAATAGCGTGAGAATGAAGAGTACAGATATATGCTTATTTCAAATTAGTAATGTGTTAGAGGGAGACAAGAACTCACACGGCCACAGTTGTTGACATCAACTTTTTCTTATTCCTCGTGTGAAATGATTGAAGCGATGATCGTTTAGCTGACAGCAATGACAATCAAATGTTGCATCAAATGATTGTCATCTGTCTTGTAGGGATTCAAATACTCGTTGAAAACAAAAATTTAAAGACAGAAAAACCTTACAGTTTGAAATTTTTTGTTTCTCTCAGATTTTAATCATAACAAAAACAAAATAATTATTTTCAAAGAAAAAAATTGAGCAAGCTAAATACAAGTAATTTAAAAAATACAACTGTATTTTAGACATTAGCCATGGGAAGAAATAAAAGTGCACTAAAGTCGAAGTGCAAAATGTGCCAAACCAAATTTGCGGGAGACCACCTGACAAATTTAAAACGGCACATATCAACAAAGCACGATAGTTTTTTGGAGAGTTTTACTGCCGATTCCGAAAATAGCGAACCACTAAAAAAAAGTTAAAATTTCATATTATATATACGAAGAGTCCTTCAAAAATTCCTCACCTAAGTTGGGCGCCCGCGGTCGCAATTGGACAGTGAAGGGTTCAGGAATATAGTGGTTTCCATATTCAAAGCCCTAAATATGAATCCCATCAACTCCCACAACGTAATAATAATACTTATTTTATTTTTAAAGCATATGGTATTAAGTAGTATGTATGTACTTTCGATCATACACAAATCGTAGTTCCAAGTTGCATTGTAAAGCTAAAACTCGTTTTCGTGCTCACAAAGATGCAGCTAAGGGATTTTTCAGTGTCCCACGAGTCACACTCATTTACTAAGTAGTTACAAAGCTATTTGTTGTTATTTGGCCAATTCTTCTAATGCATTTGTTGTATTGGATATTTATCCATGTGGATAAATATATTTCATAACAATTCAAGTCCCGATGTCGGTTTTATAATTTAAAGTTGACTAAGCTCTGGAGTGAAATGTTCCACGAGTCACGATGGAATGTCCCATATGCAAATATTAAGGTGGTGTGCATCACCTATCTGATGAAGTTCCCGATATCGCTAACATATTTGCCGAAATAGATAATTTTGAAAGACTTCATGGACGATTGCGGTATATGAAGATATTTTGACTTATGTATTATCAAAATATCCGATTTAGATCACCAGCTGTTCGAACAAGCATTAGTCATACTTGGTGTTGTTGTTGTTGTTGTTAACAGCAAAATACTTCCCGAAGGTTTTGGGGAGTGATGCCGAAATTGACAGTCCTTGGCCGAATATTAACGCTGCGATACTCCCTTGTGGTACTGCCGGACTGTCATGGTAACGACTTGGTATGACCAGTGGAACCTTCTAGGTCATGTCATCCCTCCATCCGTGAGAAAGGAGAAGATGGGTAATGAGAGGTGAGAGGCATCATATCCGTAGATCAACCATCGAGTTAGCACGTTATTACCATTACGTCATTACCATATTAGTCGCCTCTTACCTATTCTAAACCCCTAACCCGCGAGGGCATACTTGGTGTTCCTGCTAGACAGGTGTCTGTGGAGACGTCATTTTCGTCATTGAAATTCATTTTGTATGAAAGGAGATATAACCTAATGATGAAACGCTTGAAAAATTATTACTTGTAAAGCTTAGTACATAAGACCTTTTTTCAATTTTATATGTTGAAAAATGAAATATTTCTGTTGCTGAAAGACAAAAAAGTTTCAAAATAATATTTTTTTGTTGATATAGGTATTTCGGTTTTACTTTTTATTGTTATTTTAATCGAAAAACAAAAAAGGAAATATTTGTTAACAGTTAATTTCGATCTGTGCTATTAAGTGATTAAATTTTTCCCTTAATTTATATGACTCAATGAAATCTATAAGACTGCATATAAGTTTATTTAAAAAAATGTCGGTTTGTTCTAAGTTTTTGACATTAAAGTCGGTGAACACAAATATATCAGTTTTCAAGGAATTCTTTTAAATTTACTTTCTAAACAAATCTGCATCATTTAAAATTTAATACTTAAGCCATTTTTATAATTATTGCCATTTAACAAGTGAAACGTAAGTGACGCCAAGAAAAATAAGGTGCATTTTTCTACGATCGAGCAGCCAATTGTAGAAAAAACTATTTCTGCTGCTATAATGCTGGATAGTGAACGTGAGAAGATCTACAAGTTAAAAAAACAGAATATATATATACAGATAAAAATATTCACCTTTGGATGCAGTATATAATACATATATTATTGCGTACGTTAGGTCCTGAAGTTTTTAATATAGGTGTTTTATTAGGGAATATTTCTTAGAAATTTTAACTGAAGCACCATGTGGCTCATTGAAGGTCTAATTAAACCTCATTTCTGTAACGAATTTACGAGATTTGAAACGTAAGTCATGCCTCCACGAAACGTAAGTGACACTGATCACCTCCAATACATTAAAAAAAAAAAAAAGTAGACTGGAAAAAAATATTTTTTTGGGTCATTATATTTACTAAATAAAAGAGCCTTTTGAAACAAAAAAAATAATTTTGTCCAACTGTTGCTACGCAATTCGCAGAGTTTGGCATCTAAACTTGAAGAACTCAAAAATGAAATCTGTGCGGAAACGTAAGTGACACCACCTAAAGTACCAATTTTCTGGAACTATGTAATCATTTTAAGGTATGTTAGTGTTGTTCATATTTCATTCCGCATACATTAATATTAGAAAAATAGTATTATATTTTTATTTTCTTGACTTTTTGGATGTGAGAATTCTCAGGGTACTTAGTCTGCAATGCGTGTCAGGATGCCACTTAACAGAACACAATTTGATATTTGTACACAGTAAAAAATGAAATATTACTTTTAATACCAGTCGCTATTGAAATTAAGCCGTTTTGGAATTAAATTTGAGGTTTAATACTAAATAATATTAATTCCAAATAGTTTTAAAATAATACCAAAATAATACTAAAGCGCTCTCTCATTATAATGTTTTAGGTACTATTTGTTTAAAAACAAAGCCGGAAAAGTATTAAGTCCGGTGGTTTGTTCTTCAGAGCACGCGGTTCTTCGCTATCATTTAGAACAAAGCTGCAATTAGACGCTGGCAAGCATAAGTACTTGGTGGCTTGATAGTAGACATCTCCGTTCAGCATTCAATAAATTGTGAGTTCGACTCTCGGTGAAGGCAATAATAATAAAACTGTGTAAATTTTTTTTTTTGCCTGAGAGAATCTTCGACTGAATTCCTCTCTCTTAATTAGACCGAATATAGTATTAATTTAATACTTTTCGGCGTTGTTATATATAAACAACACAATGGTATTAAAGTTAGACTTTTCTTTTTACTGTGTATGAAAATTTGGGTATGAGAATGATCAGGGAATAAGGTCTGCAATGGGTGGAAGGATGCCACTGCCAATTACATGTCAATGTTAAAAGGCTAGGAGAATTTTCAAGCCTGGGGCATACCTGCGGAAATAGTTCTCTAATTTTGATTTTGGATAAAAACACGCTGGATTTTATATTTCAAATATATATTTTTCATTATAATGTACATATGTTGGTATTTTTGTTTTCATATATTTTGTAATTTTATTTAGGAGGTCCTGGTTCACCATTCCAAAACAACTGGCAACTACGCGACGATTTCAATTTTCGAAGCAATCAAGTTGAATTAGCACAACGATTGTCGAAACTTATCATGTGGGTAGCAGTTGCAAACTTTATTTTGGCACCAGTAATTTTCATATGGCAGTGTTTATATTTCTCTTTCTCATATGCAAATGTAAGTATAAGTATTTCACCATTCCAGAATTTTTTAAGCTAAACTTTTGTATTATATTATAATAATAATAATAATGGCGGCGATATACCAACAGGTTATCATAACCTCTAACGAGATTTTTTCCGAGCTTCTCTTTCCAACTTGTGGTGTGTTGCTTTTGAGTTTTTTACTATAAGTTGGCCAAAGTTTTTTTGCCGACTCCGAACGGCACTTGCAAAGCAAATGAGTTTTTGCTGAGAAGCTTCTCATGGCAGAAATACACCCGGAGAGTTTGCCAAACTACTGCCGAGGGGCTATCCCGTTTAGAAAAAATATTTTTCTAAATAATTTTGAATGTTGCTTTTGCCGGGCATTGATCCGCCACGACTTGGTGTAGATGGCCGAACACTTAACGGCTACACCACGGCGGCCACCATTTTATTTATATCTTCCCAGCCAGCAAGGTACCGTACATTTTACGAACATTGCGATTTACGAGCTATTCTCGAATAAAAAAAACAATAACAAAAGAAGCTTTTCTGTCACGTCAAACAAAAAATTAAAATAAAAAATTTCAAACAAAAAATTTTGAACGAAAATTTTCAAACTGATATTTTAAAAGTAAGTATGTTTGTAAAATATCTAATTAAAAACACAAATAACATAAAATATATCTTTTAAATTATTACTAGCGTGCTGGAAGGTGGATTTGCGGAAAAAGAAAAAGGGACAGAGAAAGTAGCTGCTATTCTGGGATCTCGGGATGCCCTCTGGGTTGTATGACCCACTATTTATAAGTTGTGATGCTTAACATGTAAACCAATATCAGTACGTACACGCTGGCAAAAAGATATACAATTTTATTATTTAATAAACAACTTTATACCTAAAATTTAGGTTTGTTTATTTGCATTATTTTTCGCATTGAAATCAGTCGGTAAGGCGGTCTAGAAAGTTGGTTTTTCTATCGAAAATTAATTATTTACGAGTACATTTACGATAAAAAAACGGACGTAAAAAGATTCATATACGAGTGCTTTTTCGATACTTTTACGACAATCGTAGGCAAAAAACATTTCAGAGCGAAACCGGATTCGTAGGCGAATCGTAAACGGATATCATAAACGATATTTTATCAGAGTTTTCTTCGAGAAAACGTCAGTTTACGAGCTCGTTTACGATGATTTTGCTGGCAGGGTTTGTATAAAATGACGGATATGTATGTAGTAGTGAAATTCATATTAAAAAAATCCCAGCCAGCAAAATCATCGTAAACGAGCTCGTAAACTGATGTTTTCTCGAAGAAAACTCTGATAAAATATCGTTTATGATATCCGTTTACGATTCGCCTACGAATCCGGTTTCGCTCTGAAATGTTTTTTGCCTACGATTGTCGTAAAAGTATCGAAAAAGCACTGGTATATGAATCTTTTTACGTCCGTTTTTTTATCGTAAATGTACTCGTAAACAATTAATTTTCGATAGAAAAACCGACTTTCTAGACTGCCTTACCGACTGATTTCAATGCGAAAAATAATACAAATAAACAAACCTAAATTTTAGGTATAAAGTTTTTTTATTAAATAATAAAATTGTGTACCTTTTTGCCAGCGTGTAAGTACATACTGATATTGGTTTACATGTTAGGCATCACAACTTATAAATAGTGGGTCATACAACCCAGAGGGCATCCCGAGATCCCAGAACAGCAGCTACTTTCTCTGTCCCTTTTTCTTTTTCCGCAAATCCACCTTCCAGCACGCTAGTAATAATTTAAAAGATATATTTTATGTTATTTGTGTTTTTAATTAGATATTTTACAAGCATACTTACTTTTAAAATATCAGTTTGAAAATTTTCGTTCAAAATTTTTTGTTTGAAATTTTTTATTTTAATTTTTTTGTTTGACGTGACAGAAAAGCTTCTTTTGTTATTGTTTTTTTATTCGAGAATAGCTCGTAAATCGCAATGTTCGTAAAATGTACGGTACCTTGCTGGCTGGGATGTTGGAAGTTTTGAATTCTGAAGAAAATATTAGAGGGTAACTAATGGGAGGTGTGTGAACAAAAGAGTGTTACAAACTTTTATACTTATTAAACTGCTGTTATTATTATTTTTGTTATTATTATTATCATTATTATTATTATTATTATTATTATAAGGCCTTCCCAACAACCCAGCAAACATTTAGACTTGAGTTACGTTAGATCTGAAGTTGAGGACTAAGGGCTTCTCAAACCTCAACCGTCGTTTCTCAACAGGAAAACCACCAAGCAAAAGGACCTTTTTTATATGAAAAAAAAAACGCTGTTTCTAAAGATGAGAAAGGGATAGTTCTCAACTTGTACTCCAATGGGATTCTCTAATTGGACTCAAGGGTATGAATACGACTCTGAAAATAAATACCGAAAAAAATAAGCCATGAATTAGTTGACAAAAATTTTTATTTACATAAACTTTAGTCTAAGCTCTTCAAATTTAATTTGAATATTAGAAGCTGGAGATTGGAGAATATGTTGGATATCAACTTGATAACTACAAAGTTATCTAAGGTTGGGGAAAAATTGGAGAACTGTGTTGGATATCAACTTGAGAACTGTACAGTTTTTCAAAGGTTGGAGAAAAAGTTGAGCCGTGTTTGCTGGGAAACCATGAAGTTAGATTTCGATTGGAGGTACATTAGAGAACTCCAATCTCTAACGTTTCGACGATGACTCGAGAAATACTGGAGAAACATAGCGTTCTCCAACCAAATGGGTTGTTGTTGTTGTTTTTGTTGTTGTTGTTGTTGTTGTTGTTAACAGCAAAAACACTCCCCGAAGGTTTTGGGGAGTGATGCCGAGATTGACAGTCCTTGGCCGGATATGAACCCGGCACGCTGCGGTACTCCCCTGCGGTTCTGCCCGACTGTCGTGATAGCTATTTGGCATGACCAGTGGACCCTTCTAGGTCATGTCATCCCTCCATCCAAGAGGAAGGAGAAGATGGGTAATGAGAGGTGAGAGGCATCATATCCGTAGATCAACTATCGAGTTAGCACGTCATTACCTATGTGCATATTAGTTGCCTCTTACGACCCGTATGCCTACCTCGGGCATATTCTAAACCTCTAACAAAATGGGTAATAATTCTCAAATCGAGAAAACCATAGTTCTCTAATCGAGTTCTAATGTAGTTCTCTTCTGTTGCCCTCGAATATAGAATAGTTAGATAATTACCCTTGTTATCTTAGGTGAAGACGAACATTTCTCCAACGTTAGGGACGGTGTTCTTGGGTTGTTACCAAGGACTGAAACCGTAACCGTAACCGATTAAAACCGATTCATTTTTCAAAACCGAAACCGTAACCGTTATTTTGATCTGAAAAAGAACGAAACCGAAACCGTTTCAAAGCCGGAACCGGTTCCAAACGGTTTTTAATTTTTTAATGTCTCACTTCTTTTAGTGGGCACATAGGTATTTTTTTTCAAACAGGTACTCTGAAAACTTTCATGGAAGATTGTCGAGCAAGGTTACAAAAGACATGTTTTTACCTCAGTATACAAATTCTGAAAGAGGAAGTTTGACTATAGTTGAATGAAGCGATCGAAAAAAATTTACAAGATCCTAAAAAGAAATGTTCAGGCTTGACGATTTATACATTTCATTTAGCTTCCATTCTAATATTTAAAAAAAAAAAGTAAAGTTAAAGCAGAGTTAGAGTTAATTTTAGGAATTTGTTTTGCAAACATTTCATCCATGCATAGTGTTAATAAAATTTATTATTATATTGGAGAAATCCCATCATGGCCGCAGGAAAAAAGTCATGAAAATTCAGACCTATGTCGAAGCTACTTGAGTATTTTAGTAGAAAAATTGATTTTTTTCGTGTTTTTATTTGGAAACCGAAACCGGAACGAAACCGGAACCGAAACCGAAATAAATTTTGAAGAACGAAACAGGAACCGAAACCGAAACACGCTGCAAAACCGAAACCGAAACCGGAACGTTATTTTAATCGGTTTCAGACCTTGGTTGTTACACGATCTGAGCTGTACACCACCTATGTAGGTAGCAAACACTCTTTCTTGCTAAGCAATTTGTCTAAGCTGAAGTTAAATGGTGGGCGGAGAGGAGTTCATTATTATAGTTTTTGTTATAATATGTGGTTGAGGTCAGTGCCGGATTAAACCTAAGGCAGAATAGGCAACTGCCTATAGGCCCCGCACAGACTCGGGACCTCGTCAACCCACAAAAATTATATATTCTAATGAACGAAAACTTTATTTGAAAACTGGTATGAAATTTCCCAACAAAAATGTTAGAGCAATTCACTTAATATCGCATGATAGTCTAGGCCAAAAATAAAAAAATTAGTTTTTTTTACAAATTATATTGATTTTCTTTTTAAGAAAGGTGAAAAAAAAAATTATTGTATTTTTTTATATTTTTAAATAAAAGTCTAGAGGTCTATCATTGCTAGTTTAGATTCTACAGACTTAACCTCCAACTTGGTATAAAAACGACAAATCTGTGTTGAAAAACACCATTTATCTGAACATATTTTTGTAGGAAATTGAATTCCCTACAAAAGCTGCCTAGACTGAAATTTTCTCAGACTAGCCGTTTTCTAGTATTCTAGCCTCAAACATTGGCATTTGTTTTGGATTTCCCGATTTTGGTTTGAAAATTTGCAAAACATGAAAATAACAACATCGAATAAAGCTAAATACATATTCTTAAGGGAAATTGGCTGCTGATTCCGAATTCGATATCAGAATTCAACAACGGGCCCGAAATTCGGGCCTAACCTTGCGAAAAAGTCCAATATTATGTTGTGATGGTTTTGTTAGGTTGGAGAAGAACTGCGACCTGTTAGGCTAATTCTGATCACGGATTTGGATTTATCTCGCCAAACACATGCAAATTCATGCATTGAGTTTATAGATTCGTCAAATTTTTGTTCTTTTTGTTTTTGCACCATTTGAAGACTGTAAAACTACACCTTCGCAGAGGAAGGAACGTATATGAGAAATGTATATTTTTGGTTATAATATTCATAATATAATGATAATTAACCATGTAGAGTATCAATAAACAAAATTTAGTAAAAAAATTGGATCAAAAACACAAAAAAAGATGGAAATATGAATTTTCTTTAATTTAATCTCTACATATAATAAAATTGTAACAGGTCGATGTTTGTACATGGCAGATATCAACAAAAATTGATTGGGGGAAGCATTATTAATCCAGTAGAATCCAAATCAACCATTTTAAAAATTGTTGTGGGTCTGTCTGTCTGTCTGTCCGTATGTTTGTGGCCGTATCACTCTTAAAGTAATGAATGGAATTGAATGAAACTTTTTTCGTTGGATTGCTCGACGCTCAACTTAAAATTTAAGATATTACTTTTTTCGATATCTCAACGGGTGTTGGGGTTATCGCCCAATATGTGGACCAGGAGTGACCAAAAATGTCTTAGTACAATATGGGTGTCAAACGAAAGGTGTCAATGAGTGCTATAATATGCGATGTGATTCATTGAAATATCTGAAATGATTTCGGAGATAGCTCGACCGGTTTCGGAGGTAACGAATATTACCACAAAAATGTGTTAGTACCTTATGGTACCCTTAAGTGCTGAGCTCCAGTCTTTTTGTTGGATTTTATTCTTTGCTAACCAGGCTGCAAAAAAAACAGATATTATACGCATACGAAGTCGCGGGCACCAGCTAGTACTAAATAAGTTTTGAAAAAGTAGGGTTAGGTTAGGTTCAAGTGGCTGCCGCAGAGGCACACTTAGGCCAGTTTTGAAAGGCCCGTTGTGATACCACCAACACTAGGAAGGTCAGTCCCGGGACCCGGCCATATGGAAAATCCCTGAGTTGTTGGGATTTTCCACATAGCAGAATCCCGGGACTGACACTCCTAAACCGACACCGTTACTCCTCCTCGAATACTTAGATGTATTTATGAAGGCCATCAAGTCCTTTATGTCCAGTTCCGCTATCTGGCTTAGGCTATCCAGGAAGGAACTCCTAAAAAGCGCGTTCTCGCGCCGCTTAAAGCCGGGCAGTTGCAGATGAGGTGCTTCGCCGTTTCCTCTTCCTCATCATCTTTGCAGCTCCTATAGCATCGTCGGTAGGGCACACCTAGCCTTTGTACGTGCCTACCAATAAGGCAGGGCCCAATTAGAACAACTGTAAATAAGGAGATTTCTCTCCTTCTTAGGGCGTGAATGCCTCTAGATCTTTTATGATCTTATTTTGGCCAGGTTTGTTTAGATGTCCGACACCCTGGGGATTATTGCCACCTTTCGTTGGCTTGACGGAGTGTGTGCTCCTTCAGCATTAGCTTGCATGTGGCAAACGGCATACCTAAGCGCTCTTTATCCCGAAGTACCTGCTTGGTCGTACCCTGCCTGGCAAGTTCGTCTGCCTTACAGTTTCCCTCAATGTCCCTGTGTCCCGGGACCCATGTGTGGTTCACGCGGTTCTGTTGGACCATCTCTTGAAGACATCGACGACAGCTGATCGTCCGTTCAGAGTTGAACGAATAAGAGCCAAGAGCTTTGATGGCCGCCTGGCTGTCGCTGAAAATAACGATGTCCTCGCCGATAGCGCGTTTACTTATCCAAATAGCGGCATCGAAGATTGCTGAGACTTCAGCCTGGAAGACGCTGCAAAGATCAGGTAGTCTGAAGGAGAGCTCAAGTTCCAGATCCCTTGAATAAACCCCTCCTCCAACTCTGCCGTCTAGCTTCGAGCCGTCAGTATAAACAGAAATGCCTCCATTAGCAGCGGGGCAGCGACGCAGGGAGAATACTGTAAGATCCCAGAATACTGGGGTGTTCAGTTGTACTTGCGCCCCTGCCAGACGTTTCCCTTAGGCGCAGAGCCGCTGCTGCCCGGTTTGCTTCCAGATCGAGTGGCAAAATGCCTAGAATGGCCTGGAGAGCTTCGTTGGGCGTTGTTCTTAGCGCGCCAGTAATACAGATCTGTGGACTTTACCTAACAGATTCAGGTTTGTGGCCTTGCTCAGTGCAGGCCACCTCAGCTCGACTCCATATAGCATGATAGGTCGGATAATTGCAGTGTTGTTGTTGTTGTTGTTAACAACAAAACACTCCCCGAAGATTTTGGGGAGTGATGCCGAAGTTGCCAGTCCTTGGCCGGATATGACCCCGGTACGCTGCGGTGCTCCCTTGCGGTACTGCCCGACTGTTGTGGTAGCGATTTGGTATGACCAGTGGAACCTTCTAGGTCATGGCATCCCTCCATCCATGAGGAAGGAGAAGATGGGTAATGAGTGGTGAGAGGCATCATATCCGTAGATCAACCATCGAGTTAGCACGTCAATTACCTATGTGCATATTAGTCGCCTCTTACGACCGGTATGCCTACCTCGGGCATATTCTAAACCCCTAACCCGCAGGGTAACCCATCTGCATATTTTGGGGCTGAGACCCCACTTTTTGCCAATGGCTCTTTTGCGCTGAAGAATATTCTCCTTCCAGTTTAACTTCCTGCCCAGAACTGTGCCCAAGAATTTGGCTTTATCAGCCAAGTTCAGCCTCACGCCATTAAGTTCTGGTAGGTCCAGCGGTGGTATTTTGTACCGGCTGGTGTAGAGAGCGAGTTCCATTTTTCTCGGGTTGATACTAAGTCCGCAACCAGAGGACCATGACGAAACTTCACGCAGTGCTACTTGCATCAAGTCACTCAGAGTTTGTGGGAATTTGCCCCTGTATGCATTGGCTAAATCGTCTGCATATGCCACTATCTTCACGTCCCCCAGCATGTGTCTCGTAGCAACGAGTTGACAGTGAGGTTCCATAGAAGCGGGGAGAGAACTCCACCCTGAGGCGTTCCCCTTGTGACATAGCGTGATAAATCAACCATGCGAAATGATGAAGATATTTTCCACCCCCGTAGTAGTTGATCGATTAGTCCAGTTAGGGATCTGCTTATGCCCAGTTTAGTAAGACCGGTGTTAATAGCCTCCGGACTTATATTGTTAAAAGGGCCTTCAATGTCAAGGAAGGCCACGAGACAGTAATCCTTTTCACCCAACGATTTTTCAATGATAGAGTCTAGGCTGTGAAGCGCAGTTTCTGTTGATTTACCCTTGGGTAAGCATGCTGATAGCTGGAGATAAGGTTACTATCCATAGTAGTGGAGTGGTAGTCGCTGATTATCCTCTCGAAAGTTTTGAGTGCAAAGGACGAGAGGCCTTCCTAGCCTTAGGAATAAACAATACCGTGGCGTGTCTCCAGGAGCACGGACTGTAGTTGAGAGCCAGGCAGCCTGTATAGAGAAATACTAGCCATTTGGCTGATGTCTCTAGCGTGTTAATGAGTTGCGCGGGGATAATCCGGTCCGGTCCGGCAGCCTTGCACGGTTCAAAGCTCTTAACTGCCCACCTTACCCTTTCCTCCGTGATGGGTATATTTACTGCCAGGCTTGTTGCGGGTGCTGACGGTGCATTATGCAAGTTACCTGGAAAATGTGTGTTCAAGAGCAGCTCAAGGGTTTCCCCTTCCGTGCTGGTCCGGGTTCCGTCAGGCTTCTGCAAATAGCTAATGGCTGTTTGAGTTTTCGAGAGAACTCGTCTACGTCTCGCTGTGTCGTCGACCTTTTCGACCCCAGTGCAGAAATTCCTCCACGAAGTTCTCTTTGCCTGTCTCAGGGCTTTTTTGTAGGCCGTTAGTTTAACTTTGTATTCGAGCCATAGAGGCTCCGTGTCGAGGTGTTTAGTAGGGTGGATCGAAAAAAAAAGTTTGTCCAGTCCACCCCTAGGATTAAAGATATTTTGAAGGCGATCCCAAAAAATTTTTTTTTTTTTGCCACGCCCCCCCGATGGGCTATTTACTTTTTTTTACACGACGTCGCCATTTTAAGTCCGATTTTAATGAGCCGTATATCGTTGTTCATGGCTTGCCAGCCGCCACATTTCTTACCTTGATCATTTTTTACTCCGAGTTCAAATTCTAGTAGTGACTGTCGGTATCTCGTTTCACATCATACCTAAATTCCAATTTTTTTTAGTCTGTCGAAAAGGCCTTTAAATTCTGTGAAACTTTTTCTTTAACAGTAACTACTTTTGTTCATAACTAAAAAAGTTATAAAGGTTTCAAAAATCCAAATATAGCTCTGTGTTAAATTTGGCAATTATGCCAAATTTTTTTTTTACTAAAATTGGCAACACTGGTTACTATTACTTTTAATTAAATGTTTTTTGTTTATGCTTACTCAATTTGCTCTATGATAATATATTTATTTTTAATTTTTTTTCTCTCTTCTCACTAATTATAATTTTAAACTTTTTTTTGCTTATTTATATTATATATTATTTATATTAAATTTTGGCGGGACTCAAGCTTGCTATACTGTTCGCGACTTTTAAGCTTTGCAAATATGTATCCCATGTGCTTTTCATCTGTTACTTTGATTGATTTGATTTGAATTGATTGCAACTAAGTAGTCCAGCGAAAAGCCTTTTGAATCTAAGAAGTTTACAATGGCTTTTTGAATTTCTACCCCAGTACCAGCTGTAGGAGTTGTGTAGCCGAAATCGGACTTAAAATAGCCCATCGGGGGTGCGTGGCAAAAAAAAAAAAAATTTTTTTGGGATCGCCTTCAAAATATCTTTAATCCTAGGGGTGGACTGGACAAACTTTTTTTTTTTGTATGGGGACCGATCCGCCTTAGTGTTTAGCCTTATTAAATTACGGAGCGAGTCCAGGTCGTAGGTCCACCAATGTGGCCTATGTTTACCGCGTGGGTTTGTCACTGGACAAGCTTGTTCTAGGGCATTTGAGAGTGCCGTGGTGCATGTCGTTACCAGGTCCTCCAGCTCCTCAACCGATGAGGGGGCTTGTGGGGGTAGTAGTGGTAGGTCTCTGGCTAAAATTTCATTGTGTAACTGCCAGTTGGTATTGCGTGGGTTGCGTTTCATAATAGGTTGCTCTACATGAAAGTCCAACACTATTTCTATATATCGGTGGTCGGAGAATGAGTGTTCTTCAGGAACACGCCATTTTCTGACCCACTCATAAGCGCCTTCACTACAAGTAGTGAGATCTATGACCTCCCTACGGGTTTTAGTGATGAAAGTAGGCTCACTACCCCCGTTGCAAACTACCAGGTTGGTTGTTAATAGGTAGTCAAACAGAGACTCGCCCCTGGCATTGATATCGGAGCTTCCCCATTGGACGTGATGAGTATTAGCGTCCGCTCCTATTATAAGTTGAACCGTACAGACCGACGCCATCGTCAGGCTGGTGCTGCCGATTGTTAAACTGGCAGCGGTAATGTCACCATTGGTATAGTTAGGTAGAAGAAAAGTGTTGAGGTCAGACTTAACCAAAAAACAGGTTCCGACTTTGCCCTCCTCGCTGGCTCGAATGAGCTTGAAACCCTTAGTCCCCAATCCGCCAATCCTCGAGCTGTTGACCCAGGGTTCTTGGATGAGGACCACATCCACGTCGCCTTTAGAAAGACGACAACTTAAAGCAGCCGAGGCTACTTTAGATTTGTGCAGATTTATATGAAGCACTACTAACATGAGAGCGCTCAGACTTCCCTGCCGTCCCCATATCGTCGAGGTCTGCTGAAAAAGTAACTTAAAAAAAAAAGTTGTTTAACCTTTTTTGTAGCCTACTCAATTTCCTTTAAGAATATGTATCTATCTTTGTTGTACATGGATATTTGCATTTCTGACAATTTTTGAGAGAAAAAATGGGAAATCGAAAAAGCACGCTAATACGCTAGAATACTAGAAAACGGCTAGTAAAGTAATAAATAAGGATCCAACACAGACACTAATGAGGAAAAACAATGCCATAGTCAACGAGTTGTCAAAACGAAATAAAATTACTATAAGAGAAAAAATACAACTGTCCAGTGTCGCGGCGGTTGCACCAAGGTTATACGGTATTCCGCAAATACACAAGGAAAATATGCCACTCATACCGATCTCATCATCTACAAATGTACCCTGCTACAAATTGTCCAAGTATATAGGAGCTATATTGAAAAATGTAATATCTGATGATTATAATATTAAAAATGCCTTTGAGCTAAAAGACCGATTAAAAAATATACATGTGGAAGATGACGAGATTTTAATATCGTTTCGATGTAGTCTCGTTATTTAAAAATATTCCAATAGACCTAGCCATACAAACAATAATGAGGCAATGACCGCAGTTAGAAAAGCACACAACAATACCAAAACAACAATTTCAACATATTTTAGAATTCTGTCTGCGCGATAATAACTATTTTAGGTTAGGTTCAAGTGGCTGCCGCAGAGGCACACCTAGGCCAGTATTAAAAGGCCCGTTGTGATACCACCAACACTAGGAAAGTCAGTTCCGGGACCCTGCCATATGGAAAATCCCGGTATTAACGGAATTCTCCACATAGCAGAATCCCGGGACTGACTTTCCTATACCGACACCGTTACTGCTCCTCGAACCATTTATATGACTTGATGAAGGCCATCAGGTCCTTTATGTCCAGCTCCGTGACCTGGCGTAGGCTGACCAGGAAGGGACCGTTTCCTCCTCATCATCCTTACAACTCCTACAGCATCGTCGGTAGGGCACACCAAGTCTTTCTGCGTGCCTACCAATGAGGCAGTGCCCAGTTAATACGCCTATTAATATGGAGATTTCTCTTCTCCTTAGGGCATAAATTTGTCTTGATCTTTTATGATCCCATTTCGGCCAGGTTTCTTTGGATATCCGGCATCCTGGAGACTGCAGCCATCTTTCGTTGGCTTGGTGGAGTGTGTACTCCTTCAGCATAAGCTTGCATGTGGCAAACGGCATACCTAAGCGCTCTTTATCCCGAAGAACCTGCTTGGTCGTGCCCTGCCCCGCAAGTTCGTCTGCCCTAATATTTCCCTCAATGTCCCTATGCCCCGGGACCCATGTGAGGTTAACGCGATTCTGTTGGGTCATCTCTTGTAGAGATCGACGACAGCTGAGCGTCAGTTCAGAGTTGAACGAGTAAGAGCCAAGGGATTTGATGGCCGCCTGGCTGTCGCTGAATATAAAAATGTCCTGTCTGATAGTGTGTTGGCCTATCCAAGCCGCGGCGTCCATGATTGCTGAAACTTCAGCCTGGAAGACACTGCAGTGATCAGGTAGTCTGAAGGAGAGCTCAAGGTTCAGATCCTTTGAATAAACCCCTCCCCCAACTCTGCCGTCTAACTTCGAGCCATCAGTATAAATGAAGTGCCGCCATGAGTGACGGGACTCCGATCCGTGCTCTCCCATTCTTCCCTGCTGGGAATGTTGATTTTAAAACCGATATCTCCGACTGTTGTGGTCGCACAGCGATCTGTGCTCAGCGGAAGAAAGCTATAGGATCCCAAAATACAGGCGTGTCCAGTAGTGCTTGCGCCCCAGCCGGACGTTTCCCTTAGACGCAGAGCCGATGCTGCTGCTACTCGGTGCCCTTCCAGATCGAGTGGCAATATGCCAATAATGGCCTGGAGTGCTTCATTGGGCGTTTTTCTTAACGCACCGCTTATACAGATCATGCAAGATCTGTGTACTTTATCTAGCAGATTAAGGTTTGTTGCTTGCTCAGCGCAGGCCACCATACCACAACTCCATAGAGCATGATTGGTCGAATGATTGCAGTGTAGATCCATTTGCATATTTTGGGGCTGAGCCCCCATTTCTTTCCAATGGCTCTTTTGCACGTGTAGAGTGCAATACACGCTTTCTTCTGGCGCTGAAGAACATTCTCCTTCCAGGTTAGTTTCCTATCCAGAACTGTGCCCAAGAACTTGGCTGTGTCAGCCAAGTTCAGGTGCACGTTATTCAGTTTTGGTAGTATTAGCGGTGGTATCTTATAGCGGTTGGTGAAACGGACCAGTTCTACTTTTCCCGGTTTGATGCTGAAGTCCCACAGGGTTTGTGGGAATTTGCCCCTATATACTATAGCTAAGTCATCTGCATAAGCCACTACCTTCCCGCCCCCCCTGAGGCGTTCCCCTTGTGACATAGCGTGATAAGTCAACCGAGCCCAGTGATGAAACTATTCTTCTACCCCTTAGCAGTTGATCAATAAGTCCAATAAGAGACCTGCTTATGCCCACACGGGGGGGTGAAATACCCCAAACGGCAATAACACAAACTTTGTGTTATTGCTCAACTGAATGTGAAATAACACAAAATCTATCAAAATCTTGAGGTTTGGTTTATTAC
>CAXKVI010000005.1:29598561-29683750 GCA_964058755.1 Campiglossa producta | reverse complement strand
GTGGAAGGATGCCACTGCCAATTACATGTCAATGTTAAAAGGCTAGGAGAATTTTCAAGCCTGGGGCATACCTGCGGAAATAGTTCTCTAATTTTGATTTTGGATAAAAACACGCTGGATTTTATATTTCAAATATATATTTTTCATTATAATGTACATATGTTGGTATTTTTGTTTTCATATATTTTGTAATTTTATTTAGGAGGTCCTGGTTCACCATTCCAAAACAACTGGCAACTACGCGACGATTTCAATTTTCGAAGCAATCAAGTTGAATTAGCACAACGATTGTCGAAACTTATCATGTGGGTAGCAGTTGCAAACTTTATTTTGGCACCAGTAATTTTCATATGGCAGTGTTTATATTTCTCTTTCTCATATGCAAATGTAAGTATAAGTATTTCACCATTCCAGAATTTTTTAAGCTAAACTTTTGTATTATATTATAATAATAATAATAATGGCGGCGATATACCAACAGGTTATCATAACCTCTAACGAGATTTTTTCCGAGCTTCTCTTTCCAACTTGTGGTGTGTTGCTTTTGAGTTTTTTACTATAAGTTGGCCAAAGTTTTTTTGCCGACTCCGAACGGCACTTGCAAAGCAAATGAGTTTTTGCTGAGAAGCTTCTCATGGCAGAAATACACCCGGAGAGTTTGCCAAACTACTGCCGAGGGGCTATCCCGTTTAGAAAAAATATTTTTCTAAATAATTTTGAATGTTGCTTTTGCCGGGCATTGATCCGCCACGACTTGGTGTAGATGGCCGAACACTTAACGGCTACACCACGGCGGCCACCATTTTATTTATATCTTCCCAGCCAGCAAGGTACCGTACATTTTACGAACATTGCGATTTACGAGCTATTCTCGAATAAAAAAAACAATAACAAAAGAAGCTTTTCTGTCACGTCAAACAAAAAATTAAAATAAAAAATTTCAAACAAAAAATTTTGAACGAAAATTTTCAAACTGATATTTTAAAAGTAAGTATGTTTGTAAAATATCTAATTAAAAACACAAATAACATAAAATATATCTTTTAAATTATTACTAGCGTGCTGGAAGGTGGATTTGCGGAAAAAGAAAAAGGGACAGAGAAAGTAGCTGCTATTCTGGGATCTCGGGATGCCCTCTGGGTTGTATGACCCACTATTTATAAGTTGTGATGCTTAACATGTAAACCAATATCAGTACGTACACGCTGGCAAAAAGATATACAATTTTATTATTTAATAAACAACTTTATACCTAAAATTTAGGTTTGTTTATTTGCATTATTTTTCGCATTGAAATCAGTCGGTAAGGCGGTCTAGAAAGTTGGTTTTTCTATCGAAAATTAATTATTTACGAGTACATTTACGATAAAAAAACGGACGTAAAAAGATTCATATACGAGTGCTTTTTCGATACTTTTACGACAATCGTAGGCAAAAAACATTTCAGAGCGAAACCGGATTCGTAGGCGAATCGTAAACGGATATCATAAACGATATTTTATCAGAGTTTTCTTCGAGAAAACGTCAGTTTACGAGCTCGTTTACGATGATTTTGCTGGCAGGGTTTG
The DNA here is from genome assembly GCA_964058755.1 of Campiglossa producta. NCBI lineage: Eukaryota > Metazoa > Arthropoda > Insecta > Diptera > Tephritidae > Campiglossa > Campiglossa producta. The sequence goes on along the minus strand of CAXKVI010000005.1, from coordinate 29,682,182 downwards.
TATAAAATGACGGATATGTATGTAGTAGTGAAATTCATATTAAAAAAATCCCAGCCAGCAAAATCATCGTAAACGAGCTCGTAAACTGATGTTTTCTCGAAGAAAACTCTGATAAAATATCGTTTATGATATCCGTTTACGATTCGCCTACGAATCCGGTTTCGCTCTGAAATGTTTTTTGCCTACGATTGTCGTAAAAGTATCGAAAAAGCACTGGTATATGAATCTTTTTACGTCCGTTTTTTTATCGTAAATGTACTCGTAAACAATTAATTTTCGATAGAAAAACCGACTTTCTAGACTGCCTTACCGACTGATTTCAATGCGAAAAATAATACAAATAAACAAACCTAAATTTTAGGTATAAAGTTTTTTTATTAAATAATAAAATTGTGTACCTTTTTGCCAGCGTGTAAGTACATACTGATATTGGTTTACATGTTAGGCATCACAACTTATAAATAGTGGGTCATACAACCCAGAGGGCATCCCGAGATCCCAGAACAGCAGCTACTTTCTCTGTCCCTTTTTCTTTTTCCGCAAATCCACCTTCCAGCACGCTAGTAATAATTTAAAAGATATATTTTATGTTATTTGTGTTTTTAATTAGATATTTTACAAGCATACTTACTTTTAAAATATCAGTTTGAAAATTTTCGTTCAAAATTTTTTGTTTGAAATTTTTTATTTTAATTTTTTTGTTTGACGTGACAGAAAAGCTTCTTTTGTTATTGTTTTTTTATTCGAGAATAGCTCGTAAATCGCAATGTTCGTAAAATGTACGGTACCTTGCTGGCTGGGATGTTGGAAGTTTTGAATTCTGAAGAAAATATTAGAGGGTAACTAATGGGAGGTGTGTGAACAAAAGAGTGTTACAAACTTTTATACTTATTAAACTGCTGTTATTATTATTTTTGTTATTATTATTATCATTATTATTATTATTATTATTATTATAAGGCCTTCCCAACAACCCAGCAAACATTTAGACTTGAGTTACGTTAGATCTGAAGTTGAGGACTAAGGGCTTCTCAAACCTCAACCGTCGTTTCTCAACAGGAAAACCACCAAGCAAAAGGACCTTTTTTATATGAAAAAAAAAACGCTGTTTCTAAAGATGAGAAAGGGATAGTTCTCAACTTGTACTCCAATGGGATTCTCTAATTGGACTCAAGGGTATGAATACGACTCTGAAAATAAATACCGAAAAAAATAAGCCATGAATTAGTTGACAAAAATTTTTATTTACATAAACTTTAGTCTAAGCTCTTCAAATTTAATTTGAATATTAGAAGCTGGAGATTGGAGAATATGTTGGATATCAACTTGATAACTACAAAGTTATCTAAGGTTGGGGAAAAATTGGAGAACTGTGTTGGATATCAACTTGAGAACTGTACAGTTTTTCAAAGGTTGGAGAAAAAGTTGAGCCGTGTTTGCTGGGAAACCATGAAGTTAGATTTCGATTGGAGGTACATTAGAGAACTCCAATCTCTAACGTTTCGACGATGACTCGAGAAATACTGGAGAAACATAGCGTTCTCCAACCAAATGGGTTGTTGTTGTTGTTTTTGTTGTTGTTGTTGTTGTTGTTGTTAACAGCAAAAACACTCCCCGAAGGTTTTGGGGAGTGATGCCGAGATTGACAGTCCTTGGCCGGATATGAACCCGGCACGCTGCGGTACTCCCCTGCGGTTCTGCCCGACTGTCGTGATAGCTATTTGGCATGACCAGTGGACCCTTCTAGGTCATGTCATCCCTCCATCCAAGAGGAAGGAGAAGATGGGTAATGAGAGGTGAGAGGCATCATATCCGTAGATCAACTATCGAGTTAGCACGTCATTACCTATGTGCATATTAGTTGCCTCTTACGACCCGTATGCCTACCTCGGGCATATTCTAAACCTCTAACAAAATGGGTAATAATTCTCAAATCGAGAAAACCATAGTTCTCTAATCGAGTTCTAATGTAGTTCTCTTCTGTTGCCCTCGAATATAGAATAGTTAGATAATTACCCTTGTTATCTTAGGTGAAGACGAACATTTCTCCAACGTTAGGGACGGTGTTCTTGGGTTGTTACCAAGGACTGAAACCGTAACCGTAACCGATTAAAACCGATTCATTTTTCAAAACCGAAACCGTAACCGTTATTTTGATCTGAAAAAGAACGAAACCGAAACCGTTTCAAAGCCGGAACCGGTTCCAAACGGTTTTTAATTTTTTAATGTCTCACTTCTTTTAGTGGGCACATAGGTATTTTTTTTCAAACAGGTACTCTGAAAACTTTCATGGAAGATTGTCGAGCAAGGTTACAAAAGACATGTTTTTACCTCAGTATACAAATTCTGAAAGAGGAAGTTTGACTATAGTTGAATGAAGCGATCGAAAAAAATTTACAAGATCCTAAAAAGAAATGTTCAGGCTTGACGATTTATACATTTCATTTAGCTTCCATTCTAATATTTAAAAAAAAAAAGTAAAGTTAAAGCAGAGTTAGAGTTAATTTTAGGAATTTGTTTTGCAAACATTTCATCCATGCATAGTGTTAATAAAATTTATTATTATATTGGAGAAATCCCATCATGGCCGCAGGAAAAAAGTCATGAAAATTCAGACCTATGTCGAAGCTACTTGAGTATTTTAGTAGAAAAATTGATTTTTTTCGTGTTTTTATTTGGAAACCGAAACCGGAACGAAACCGGAACCGAAACCGAAATAAATTTTGAAGAACGAAACAGGAACCGAAACCGAAACACGCTGCAAAACCGAAACCGAAACCGGAACGTTATTTTAATCGGTTTCAGACCTTGGTTGTTACACGATCTGAGCTGTACACCACCTATGTAGGTAGCAAACACTCTTTCTTGCTAAGCAATTTGTCTAAGCTGAAGTTAAATGGTGGGCGGAGAGGAGTTCATTATTATAGTTTTTGTTATAATATGTGGTTGAGGTCAGTGCCGGATTAAACCTAAGGCAGAATAGGCAACTGCCTATAGGCCCCGCACAGACTCGGGACCTCGTCAACCCACAAAAATTATATATTCTAATGAACGAAAACTTTATTTGAAAACTGGTATGAAATTTCCCAACAAAAATGTTAGAGCAATTCACTTAATATCGCATGATAGTCTAGGCCAAAAATAAAAAAATTAGTTTTTTTTACAAATTATATTGATTTTCTTTTTAAGAAAGGTGAAAAAAAAAATTATTGTATTTTTTTATATTTTTAAATAAAAGTCTAGAGGTCTATCATTGCTAGTTTAGATTCTACAGACTTAACCTCCAACTTGGTATAAAAACGACAAATCTGTGTTGAAAAACACCATTTATCTGAACATATTTTTGTAGGAAATTGAATTCCCTACAAAAGCTGCCTAGACTGAAATTTTCTCAGACTAGCCGTTTTCTAGTATTCTAGCCTCAAACATTGGCATTTGTTTTGGATTTCCCGATTTTGGTTTGAAAATTTGCAAAACATGAAAATAACAACATCGAATAAAGCTAAATACATATTCTTAAGGGAAATTGGCTGCTGATTCCGAATTCGATATCAGAATTCAACAACGGGCCCGAAATTCGGGCCTAACCTTGCGAAAAAGTCCAATATTATGTTGTGATGGTTTTGTTAGGTTGGAGAAGAACTGCGACCTGTTAGGCTAATTCTGATCACGGATTTGGATTTATCTCGCCAAACACATGCAAATTCATGCATTGAGTTTATAGATTCGTCAAATTTTTGTTCTTTTTGTTTTTGCACCATTTGAAGACTGTAAAACTACACCTTCGCAGAGGAAGGAACGTATATGAGAAATGTATATTTTTGGTTATAATATTCATAATATAATGATAATTAACCATGTAGAGTATCAATAAACAAAATTTAGTAAAAAAATTGGATCAAAAACACAAAAAAAGATGGAAATATGAATTTTCTTTAATTTAATCTCTACATATAATAAAATTGTAACAGGTCGATGTTTGTACATGGCAGATATCAACAAAAATTGATTGGGGGAAGCATTATTAATCCAGTAGAATCCAAATCAACCATTTTAAAAATTGTTGTGGGTCTGTCTGTCTGTCTGTCCGTATGTTTGTGGCCGTATCACTCTTAAAGTAATGAATGGAATTGAATGAAACTTTTTTCGTTGGATTGCTCGACGCTCAACTTAAAATTTAAGATATTACTTTTTTCGATATCTCAACGGGTGTTGGGGTTATCGCCCAATATGTGGACCAGGAGTGACCAAAAATGTCTTAGTACAATATGGGTGTCAAACGAAAGGTGTCAATGAGTGCTATAATATGCGATGTGATTCATTGAAATATCTGAAATGATTTCGGAGATAGCTCGACCGGTTTCGGAGGTAACGAATATTACCACAAAAATGTGTTAGTACCTTATGGTACCCTTAAGTGCTGAGCTCCAGTCTTTTTGTTGGATTTTATTCTTTGCTAACCAGGCTGCAAAAAAAACAGATATTATACGCATACGAAGTCGCGGGCACCAGCTAGTACTAAATAAGTTTTGAAAAAGTAGGGTTAGGTTAGGTTCAAGTGGCTGCCGCAGAGGCACACTTAGGCCAGTTTTGAAAGGCCCGTTGTGATACCACCAACACTAGGAAGGTCAGTCCCGGGACCCGGCCATATGGAAAATCCCTGAGTTGTTGGGATTTTCCACATAGCAGAATCCCGGGACTGACACTCCTAAACCGACACCGTTACTCCTCCTCGAATACTTAGATGTATTTATGAAGGCCATCAAGTCCTTTATGTCCAGTTCCGCTATCTGGCTTAGGCTATCCAGGAAGGAACTCCTAAAAAGCGCGTTCTCGCGCCGCTTAAAGCCGGGCAGTTGCAGATGAGGTGCTTCGCCGTTTCCTCTTCCTCATCATCTTTGCAGCTCCTATAGCATCGTCGGTAGGGCACACCTAGCCTTTGTACGTGCCTACCAATAAGGCAGGGCCCAATTAGAACAACTGTAAATAAGGAGATTTCTCTCCTTCTTAGGGCGTGAATGCCTCTAGATCTTTTATGATCTTATTTTGGCCAGGTTTGTTTAGATGTCCGACACCCTGGGGATTATTGCCACCTTTCGTTGGCTTGACGGAGTGTGTGCTCCTTCAGCATTAGCTTGCATGTGGCAAACGGCATACCTAAGCGCTCTTTATCCCGAAGTACCTGCTTGGTCGTACCCTGCCTGGCAAGTTCGTCTGCCTTACAGTTTCCCTCAATGTCCCTGTGTCCCGGGACCCATGTGTGGTTCACGCGGTTCTGTTGGACCATCTCTTGAAGACATCGACGACAGCTGATCGTCCGTTCAGAGTTGAACGAATAAGAGCCAAGAGCTTTGATGGCCGCCTGGCTGTCGCTGAAAATAACGATGTCCTCGCCGATAGCGCGTTTACTTATCCAAATAGCGGCATCGAAGATTGCTGAGACTTCAGCCTGGAAGACGCTGCAAAGATCAGGTAGTCTGAAGGAGAGCTCAAGTTCCAGATCCCTTGAATAAACCCCTCCTCCAACTCTGCCGTCTAGCTTCGAGCCGTCAGTATAAACAGAAATGCCTCCATTAGCAGCGGGGCAGCGACGCAGGGAGAATACTGTAAGATCCCAGAATACTGGGGTGTTCAGTTGTACTTGCGCCCCTGCCAGACGTTTCCCTTAGGCGCAGAGCCGCTGCTGCCCGGTTTGCTTCCAGATCGAGTGGCAAAATGCCTAGAATGGCCTGGAGAGCTTCGTTGGGCGTTGTTCTTAGCGCGCCAGTAATACAGATCTGTGGACTTTACCTAACAGATTCAGGTTTGTGGCCTTGCTCAGTGCAGGCCACCTCAGCTCGACTCCATATAGCATGATAGGTCGGATAATTGCAGTGTTGTTGTTGTTGTTGTTAACAACAAAACACTCCCCGAAGATTTTGGGGAGTGATGCCGAAGTTGCCAGTCCTTGGCCGGATATGACCCCGGTACGCTGCGGTGCTCCCTTGCGGTACTGCCCGACTGTTGTGGTAGCGATTTGGTATGACCAGTGGAACCTTCTAGGTCATGGCATCCCTCCATCCATGAGGAAGGAGAAGATGGGTAATGAGTGGTGAGAGGCATCATATCCGTAGATCAACCATCGAGTTAGCACGTCAATTACCTATGTGCATATTAGTCGCCTCTTACGACCGGTATGCCTACCTCGGGCATATTCTAAACCCCTAACCCGCAGGGTAACCCATCTGCATATTTTGGGGCTGAGACCCCACTTTTTGCCAATGGCTCTTTTGCGCTGAAGAATATTCTCCTTCCAGTTTAACTTCCTGCCCAGAACTGTGCCCAAGAATTTGGCTTTATCAGCCAAGTTCAGCCTCACGCCATTAAGTTCTGGTAGGTCCAGCGGTGGTATTTTGTACCGGCTGGTGTAGAGAGCGAGTTCCATTTTTCTCGGGTTGATACTAAGTCCGCAACCAGAGGACCATGACGAAACTTCACGCAGTGCTACTTGCATCAAGTCACTCAGAGTTTGTGGGAATTTGCCCCTGTATGCATTGGCTAAATCGTCTGCATATGCCACTATCTTCACGTCCCCCAGCATGTGTCTCGTAGCAACGAGTTGACAGTGAGGTTCCATAGAAGCGGGGAGAGAACTCCACCCTGAGGCGTTCCCCTTGTGACATAGCGTGATAAATCAACCATGCGAAATGATGAAGATATTTTCCACCCCCGTAGTAGTTGATCGATTAGTCCAGTTAGGGATCTGCTTATGCCCAGTTTAGTAAGACCGGTGTTAATAGCCTCCGGACTTATATTGTTAAAAGGGCCTTCAATGTCAAGGAAGGCCACGAGACAGTAATCCTTTTCACCCAACGATTTTTCAATGATAGAGTCTAGGCTGTGAAGCGCAGTTTCTGTTGATTTACCCTTGGGTAAGCATGCTGATAGCTGGAGATAAGGTTACTATCCATAGTAGTGGAGTGGTAGTCGCTGATTATCCTCTCGAAAGTTTTGAGTGCAAAGGACGAGAGGCCTTCCTAGCCTTAGGAATAAACAATACCGTGGCGTGTCTCCAGGAGCACGGACTGTAGTTGAGAGCCACGCAGCCTGTATAGAGAAATACTAGCCATTTGGCTGATGTCTCTAGCGTGTTAATGAGTTGCGCGGGGATAATCCGGTCCGGTCCGGCAGCCTTGCACGGTTCAAAGCTCTTAACTGCCCACCTTACCCTTTCCTCCGTGATGGGTATATTTACTGCCAGGCTTGTTGCGGGTGCTGACGGTGCATTATGCAAGTTACCTGGAAAATGTGTGTTCAAGAGCAGCTCAAGGGTTTCCCCTTCCGTGCTGGTCCGGGTTCCGTCAGGCTTCTGCAAATAGCTAATGGCTGTTTGAGTTTTCGAGAGAACTCGTCTACGTCTCGCTGTGTCGTCGACCTTTTCGACCCCAGTGCAGAAATTCCTCCACGAAGTTCTCTTTGCCTGTCTCAGGGCTTTTTTGTAGGCCGTTAGTTTAACTTTGTATTCGAGCCATAGAGGCTCCGTGTCGAGGTGTTTAGTAGGGTGGATCGAAAAAAAAAGTTTGTCCAGTCCACCCCTAGGATTAAAGATATTTTGAAGGCGATCCCAAAAAATTTTTTTTTTTTTGCCACGCCCCCCCGATGGGCTATTTACTTTTTTTTACACGACGTCGCCATTTTAAGTCCGATTTTAATGAGCCGTATATCGTTGTTCATGGCTTGCCAGCCGCCACATTTCTTACCTTGATCATTTTTTACTCCGAGTTCAAATTCTAGTAGTGACTGTCGGTATCTCGTTTCACATCATACCTAAATTCCAATTTTTTTTAGTCTGTCGAAAAGGCCTTTAAATTCTGTGAAACTTTTTCTTTAACAGTAACTACTTTTGTTCATAACTAAAAAAGTTATAAAGGTTTCAAAAATCCAAATATAGCTCTGTGTTAAATTTGGCAATTATGCCAAATTTTTTTTTTACTAAAATTGGCAACACTGGTTACTATTACTTTTAATTAAATGTTTTTTGTTTATGCTTACTCAATTTGCTCTATGATAATATATTTATTTTTAATTTTTTTTCTCTCTTCTCACTAATTATAATTTTAAACTTTTTTTTGCTTATTTATATTATATATTATTTATATTAAATTTTGGCGGGACTCAAGCTTGCTATACTGTTCGCGACTTTTAAGCTTTGCAAATATGTATCCCATGTGCTTTTCATCTGTTACTTTGATTGATTTGATTTGAATTGATTGCAACTAAGTAGTCCAGCGAAAAGCCTTTTGAATCTAAGAAGTTTACAATGGCTTTTTGAATTTCTACCCCAGTACCAGCTGTAGGAGTTGTGTAGCCGAAATCGGACTTAAAATAGCCCATCGGGGGTGCGTGGCAAAAAAAAAAAAAATTTTTTTGGGATCGCCTTCAAAATATCTTTAATCCTAGGGGTGGACTGGACAAACTTTTTTTTTTTGTATGGGGACCGATCCGCCTTAGTGTTTAGCCTTATTAAATTACGGAGCGAGTCCAGGTCGTAGGTCCACCAATGTGGCCTATGTTTACCGCGTGGGTTTGTCACTGGACAAGCTTGTTCTAGGGCATTTGAGAGTGCCGTGGTGCATGTCGTTACCAGGTCCTCCAGCTCCTCAACCGATGAGGGGGCTTGTGGGGGTAGTAGTGGTAGGTCTCTGGCTAAAATTTCATTGTGTAACTGCCAGTTGGTATTGCGTGGGTTGCGTTTCATAATAGGTTGCTCTACATGAAAGTCCAACACTATTTCTATATATCGGTGGTCGGAGAATGAGTGTTCTTCAGGAACACGCCATTTTCTGACCCACTCATAAGCGCCTTCACTACAAGTAGTGAGATCTATGACCTCCCTACGGGTTTTAGTGATGAAAGTAGGCTCACTACCCCCGTTGCAAACTACCAGGTTGGTTGTTAATAGGTAGTCAAACAGAGACTCGCCCCTGGCATTGATATCGGAGCTTCCCCATTGGACGTGATGAGTATTAGCGTCCGCTCCTATTATAAGTTGAACCGTACAGACCGACGCCATCGTCAGGCTGGTGCTGCCGATTGTTAAACTGGCAGCGGTAATGTCACCATTGGTATAGTTAGGTAGAAGAAAAGTGTTGAGGTCAGACTTAACCAAAAAACAGGTTCCGACTTTGCCCTCCTCGCTGGCTCGAATGAGCTTGAAACCCTTAGTCCCCAATCCGCCAATCCTCGAGCTGTTGACCCAGGGTTCTTGGATGAGGACCACATCCACGTCGCCTTTAGAAAGACGACAACTTAAAGCAGCCGAGGCTACTTTAGATTTGTGCAGATTTATATGAAGCACTACTAACATGAGAGCGCTCAGACTTCCCTGCCGTCCCCATATCGTCGAGGTCTGCTGAAAAAGTAACTTAAAAAAAAAAGTTGTTTAACCTTTTTTGTAGCCTACTCAATTTCCTTTAAGAATATGTATCTATCTTTGTTGTACATGGATATTTGCATTTCTGACAATTTTTGAGAGAAAAAATGGGAAATCGAAAAAGCACGCTAATACGCTAGAATACTAGAAAACGGCTAGTAAAGTAATAAATAAGGATCCAACACAGACACTAATGAGGAAAAACAATGCCATAGTCAACGAGTTGTCAAAACGAAATAAAATTACTATAAGAGAAAAAATACAACTGTCCAGTGTCGCGGCGGTTGCACCAAGGTTATACGGTATTCCGCAAATACACAAGGAAAATATGCCACTCATACCGATCTCATCATCTACAAATGTACCCTGCTACAAATTGTCCAAGTATATAGGAGCTATATTGAAAAATGTAATATCTGATGATTATAATATTAAAAATGCCTTTGAGCTAAAAGACCGATTAAAAAATATACATGTGGAAGATGACGAGATTTTAATATCGTTTCGATGTAGTCTCGTTATTTAAAAATATTCCAATAGACCTAGCCATACAAACAATAATGAGGCAATGACCGCAGTTAGAAAAGCACACAACAATACCAAAACAACAATTTCAACATATTTTAGAATTCTGTCTGCGCGATAATAACTATTTTAGGTTAGGTTCAAGTGGCTGCCGCAGAGGCACACCTAGGCCAGTATTAAAAGGCCCGTTGTGATACCACCAACACTAGGAAAGTCAGTTCCGGGACCCTGCCATATGGAAAATCCCGGTATTAACGGAATTCTCCACATAGCAGAATCCCGGGACTGACTTTCCTATACCGACACCGTTACTGCTCCTCGAACCATTTATATGACTTGATGAAGGCCATCAGGTCCTTTATGTCCAGCTCCGTGACCTGGCGTAGGCTGACCAGGAAGGGACCGTTTCCTCCTCATCATCCTTACAACTCCTACAGCATCGTCGGTAGGGCACACCAAGTCTTTCTGCGTGCCTACCAATGAGGCAGTGCCCAGTTAATACGCCTATTAATATGGAGATTTCTCTTCTCCTTAGGGCATAAATTTGTCTTGATCTTTTATGATCCCATTTCGGCCAGGTTTCTTTGGATATCCGGCATCCTGGAGACTGCAGCCATCTTTCGTTGGCTTGGTGGAGTGTGTACTCCTTCAGCATAAGCTTGCATGTGGCAAACGGCATACCTAAGCGCTCTTTATCCCGAAGAACCTGCTTGGTCGTGCCCTGCCCCGCAAGTTCGTCTGCCCTAATATTTCCCTCAATGTCCCTATGCCCCGGGACCCATGTGAGGTTAACGCGATTCTGTTGGGTCATCTCTTGTAGAGATCGACGACAGCTGAGCGTCAGTTCAGAGTTGAACGAGTAAGAGCCAAGGGATTTGATGGCCGCCTGGCTGTCGCTGAATATAAAAATGTCCTGTCTGATAGTGTGTTGGCCTATCCAAGCCGCGGCGTCCATGATTGCTGAAACTTCAGCCTGGAAGACACTGCAGTGATCAGGTAGTCTGAAGGAGAGCTCAAGGTTCAGATCCTTTGAATAAACCCCTCCCCCAACTCTGCCGTCTAACTTCGAGCCATCAGTATAAATGAAGTGCCGCCATGAGTGACGGGACTCCGATCCGTGCTCTCCCATTCTTCCCTGCTGGGAATGTTGATTTTAAAACCGATATCTCCGACTGTTGTGGTCGCACAGCGATCTGTGCTCAGCGGAAGAAAGCTATAGGATCCCAAAATACAGGCGTGTCCAGTAGTGCTTGCGCCCCAGCCGGACGTTTCCCTTAGACGCAGAGCCGATGCTGCTGCTACTCGGTGCCCTTCCAGATCGAGTGGCAATATGCCAATAATGGCCTGGAGTGCTTCATTGGGCGTTTTTCTTAACGCACCGCTTATACAGATCATGCAAGATCTGTGTACTTTATCTAGCAGATTAAGGTTTGTTGCTTGCTCAGCGCAGGCCACCATACCACAACTCCATAGAGCATGATTGGTCGAATGATTGCAGTGTAGATCCATTTGCATATTTTGGGGCTGAGCCCCCATTTCTTTCCAATGGCTCTTTTGCACGTGTAGAGTGCAATACACGCTTTCTTCTGGCGCTGAAGAACATTCTCCTTCCAGGTTAGTTTCCTATCCAGAACTGTGCCCAAGAACTTGGCTGTGTCAGCCAAGTTCAGGTGCACGTTATTCAGTTTTGGTAGTATTAGCGGTGGTATCTTATAGCGGTTGGTGAAACGGACCAGTTCTACTTTTCCCGGTTTGATGCTGAAGTCCCACAGGGTTTGTGGGAATTTGCCCCTATATACTATAGCTAAGTCATCTGCATAAGCCACTACCTTCCCGCCCCCCCTGAGGCGTTCCCCTTGTGACATAGCGTGATAAGTCAACCGAGCCCAGTGATGAAACTATTCTTCTACCCCTTAGCAGTTGATCAATAAGTCCAATAAGAGACCTGCTTATGCCCACACGGGGGGGTGAAATACCCCAAACGGCAATAACACAAACTTTGTGTTATTGCTCAACTGAATGTGAAATAACACAAAATCTATCAAAATCTTGAGGTTTGGTTTATTACCACTCGGAAAGAAGTCAAATTTTGTCTTATTGCTCAAATATAGTATATCATTTCAGACAGGATCGCAAACCTGCTTAAGTCGATGGGGCCAAGCCGCGCACGACCCGCTGCGACCGGTCGCTGCGATCCGGCAGATGTCCCGCGCCGCGGCCCGGTCTTCGCGAAAGGGCGCGCGAACCGCCGCGGGAACGCGCCGCCCCCCCCCTCCCCCCCGGGATTTTTATTTAACATCTTTTGTCCCTTTTAACTTCAAACTCAATACTTGACATTTTTGTTAACTTTGCGACAATCTATATTTAATATAAATTTGATTTAACAAAAATTTTGATAAAATTTATAAACACAACAATAATTCACGAAATAAACATAGTTATGTAAAGTTTAGTAAAATATAGAGAAGGCATCATTAACAACTGCTCGGCAAATCGGGCAAATTATTTCTGTATTTCCTTCCTCAGCATTCTTTTTCATTTGCTGAAAACAGTCATTGCAAACTTTAAAAAACAAACAAAAGTTGCCGTTCTTGTTCGCAGCATTTAATACAAAGGATATGATTTTGTTGAGGTTCGTCTACAGGTACAGTTTCGGATATTTCTTCATCACCCGAATCATCACTATCAGAGGTGTGGATATATGTATACTTATATATTACTGGACTTATGCTGCAGCGGTAAATCTACATATTTATACGACAAATGTGCGGTGCGAACACAAAAAAAGTCAGTGATGCGTTCATGTCCACTTTTTTGCCTTATTGCTGAAACGTGGGAAAAAAATTTGACTTATTTCTCAAAGTGATGCAATAACACAAATTTGTGTTATTTCACATTCAGTTGAGCAATAACACAAATTTTTTTTATTGCCGTTTGGGGTATTTCACCCCCCCTTGCCCAGACTTGTTAAAGCGGTGTTTATAGCATCAGGGCTTATGTTGTTGAAGGCTCCTTCAATATCTAAAAAGGCCACAAGACAGTACTCCTTTTCATACAGCGATTTTTCAATAACAGAAACTAGGCTGTGAAGCGCAGTTTCTGTAGATTTCCCTTTGGTGTATGCATGCTGATAGCTACAGATCAGGTTGCTATCAATAGTAGAGGAGAGGTAGTCATTTATTATCCTCTCGAAGGTCTTGAGCACAAAGGATGAGAGACTGATCGGCCTATAGTCCTTGGGCTCGTAATGAGACGCCTTCCCCGCCTTAGGAATAAACACTACCGAGCACGGAATTTAGCTAAGAGTCAGGCAGGCTGTATAGAGAAATACCAGCCATTTGGCTGATGTCTCCAGCGTGTTTATAAGTTGTGCGGGAATAATCCCGTCTGGCCCGGCAGCCTTGAACGGTTCGAAGCTTTTAACCGCCCACCTAACCTTTTCCTCCGTGATGGGTATGTGTACAGCCAGGTTTGTTGTAGGTGCTAGGGGTTCCTTATGCAAGTTCCCTGGGAAGTGCGTATTCAAGAGCAGCTCTAGGGTTTGCCTCTCCGTGCTGGTCCAGGATCCGTCAGGTTTACGCAAATAGCTTGTGGCTGTTTGAGTTTTTGAGAGCACTCGTCTAAGTCTCCCTGTATCGTCGACATTTTCGACCCCAGTGCAGAAATTTCTCCACGATACTCTCTTCGCCTGCCTCAGAGTTTTTTTGTAGGCCCTGAGTTTAACTTTATATTCGAGCCATTGAGTCTCCGTGCCAAGGCTTTTGGCCTTATTAAATTGTGTCCTACATGATTTACGGAGCGAGTCCATGTCGTAGGACCACCAATGCGGCCTATGTTTACCGCGTGGTTTTGGCACTGGGCAAGCCTGCTCTAGGGAATTCGAGAGCGCCGTTGTAAATGTCTTTACCAGATCCTCCAACTCCCCTACTGATGAGGGGACTTGTGGGGGCAGTGCTGGCAAGTCCCTAGATAGTATTTCATTTTGTAGCTGCCAGTTAGTGTTACGTGGGTTGCGTTTCATAACCGGCTGCTCAACAGAAAAGTCTAGAACTAATTCTACGTACCGGTGGTCGGAGAATGAGTGTTCCTCGAGAACGCGCCATTTTCTGACCCACTCATAAGCGCCTTCGCTGCAAATAGTGAGATCTATGACCTCCCTACGGATTTTAGTAATAAACGTAGGTTCGTTACCCACGTTGCAAACTACGAGGTTAGTTGTTAACAAATAATCAAACAACGACTCTCCTCTCGCATTGATATCGGAGCTTCCCCACTGGACGTGATGAGCATTGGCGTCAGTTCCGATAATAAGATGACGCATGGAAAAATTTGCCACCAGGTCTTTTACCTCCCTCTGTGGCGAAGGTTCTTCGGCGTCGTAGGGCATATAGACCGACGCCATCGTCTGACTGGTACTGTCGACTGTTAAACTGGCAGCTGTAACGTCACCATTGGTATAGTTGGGCAAGAGAAAGGCATTCAGCTCAGACTTAACCAAAATACAGGCTCTAACCCTGCCCCCCTCGCTGGCTTGGATTAGCTTAAAACCCTTAGTCCCCAAACCGCAAATCCTTGAGCTGTTGACCCAGGGTTCTTGGATGAGGACCATATCTATGTCGCCTTTAGAGAGACGACTGATGAAAGCAGCCGAGGCTGCTTTAGATGTGCGCAGGTTTATCTGAATCACCACCAACATGAGAGCGCTCAGACTTCCCTGCCACCGCCGTATCGTCGAGTTTCACCTCGTCTGGAGGCTTATCTTTCAACGACGATTTGTTCAGACCACGATTTGGCGTAGCCGAGATCCTATTAACTGTGGCAGTATTGACATTGGTGCGCTCAGGATTAGCTGCTACCACTGTGACGTTGAGGTCTTCCCCGTCCAGCAGGCTGTCTCCCATCTACGAGCTGTTCACTGTTCCTTCGCCATTTGACGTGGCAGATACCATACTTTCCGAGTCGGACATCTCCGACTCCTCTACCGGAACTGCGATGTCCGAGCCCTCCGGTGCAGCCGAAATAGCAGCGCGCTGTGCATCGCCGCGGTATACGTGGATCACGATCTGACCCATGCCGTCCTTAGTCAAGGTGAAGACCACTTGCCCGTCAGGCCCTACCGCATCCTCGACCAGATTGACACCCCACTCCTGCGTCGGGAGAGACGGGTTCATGATCCTCAGCATCCTGAGAATTCTCTCAGGTTCAGCAGGGATAGCAGGAATCCACGCTCTTGCCCTTGGCCGAGCCGGGATGTCCTTCCAGTCGACAACCTCGATTCTTGCCCCTTGGTAGATCTCACCCAGTCTTGCAGCTGCTGCCTTGTACAGTGCAACAGTTTTTGCATCCTCGCAAGCGAATACCTTGATTCGGCCCTGGTGCCATCCCGCATCAGAACCCATCGGCGTGGCACCCGGAGACTCATCCATAATGTCGAGAAGGGCATTGCCGATTGCGTTCCGGACGTACCGCCACTGGTCCCTAGGGATGGCCCAGCTTTCGTTACCTCGGTCAATGACGCCTATGAGAATCCTATCCTTAGTTACTTCAGCAAAGCTGAGTTTAGCCACTACGGGGGCGTGTTGCTGCCGCTTCGGGTGAGGTTTTACATCCACGTCCGATCTTTGGCGTTTGAAGGGATTTCCATTAACCTTCTTTGGCGCGTAATCGCTTTGGAAGTTCGGTAAGATAGCTTCAGCCATCTCCACCGTCTTTCTAGCATTCGGCGATAGCGTCTCTTGTGAAATACCCTCGTATTTCTTCAGGATCCTCCCGGCCGCTCTTTTGTCCAAGTACTCAGAGCGACTAGGAGATGTCTTTTGAGGTAAATTTCGACCCGTAGTTGCCATCGCGGTCGTTCCCTTATTTGGATCTCTGGGGCCAGGTCGTGAGACCACTGCCACAGACGTTGAAGACTTGGTTTCGGTCCCGCACTTACTAGGACTTTAGCATCAGCCGTTGTTGGCTTCACTGTGTTTGTAGCGGTACTTACTTTGGGGATTGCCCCCTTGTTATCCAGAGCTAATCGACCCGTAGTTGCCATCGCTGTCGATCTCTCGGCTGATAGAGAAATGGAGTTTGTCCTCCGACGTTGCGTTCTCGCTTGCTCCAGCATTTTCCTCCTCTGCTGTGCAGTATACATTGTTCTATCTTTAGTTTTAGGGTTTTGTTACTATTTATCATCTTGTTCGTACGACCCCTCGCCGGGCAAGGCCAGTTTAGGGTCAAGGGATCAGAGAGGCTCCGTTCGATTACAGCCACGATTTGCCTCCCGGCTGCAAACGTCCAATGGGCACGTGGTCGCATAACACCCTGGATTGGGAGGGGGAAGATCTTAGTCGTCGCGCCAGAGAGGCTTGGCTTCTCTCGTGATGTAGTACCGGTGGCGCTATGATCACAAGGGCAGCGTAGCCCTGTGGCTATCGACTTAAGCCCTCGTACCGCGGCAAGGTGTCCACCCTTCACGAGGGAATAACTATTTTACATATAATTCAAAATTTTATCCCGCTATCCTTAATTATCGCCGATATTGTACTAGATAAAATACTTCACGACATCAATACATCAATAAGTATGTAGATGATGTATTCGCTATTATTAAATCTAAATACGCGGAAAATATCTTAAAAGTTTTAAATAGTCAACATACAAGCATTAAGTTCACCATGGAGAAAGAAAAAGACAACAAAATAGCTTTCCTGGACGTAGAAGTTAGTAAAAAAATAATATCATTTTAACAAATTGGTATACCAAATCAATCGCGTCGGGACGATTGATCAACTATCACTTAAATCACCCGGGGAAGCGAAAAATCAACACTTCAACAAGCCTAATAAGAAAGGTAGCCTTAATAAGTAATGAGGAATTCATGAATGAAAATAAGAAAAGGCTAAAAAACATTTTATTTAAAAATAGGTATCCACATAAGCTAATAGACAGATTAATTGTAAATACCATCAACAAAATTCAGAGAAAAGAAAACCACGCACGGGCTGGCACTTCTGATAATAAAAAATACATAGGCGTGCCTTACATACCAGGTCTAACCAGCAATCAAACACTGCATCGATTAATTGAAAACGAAAACACCAAGTACGCGCATAGACCAAATACTACTCTCCGTAAAATGTTCACAAAAACAAAGGACCCAGTTGAAAAAGAACAAGAAAGTAATGTATTTTATCAAATTATATGTAATGGTCGTGATAATGGTACTACAAAACGGCAACTGGGTATAAGAATCAACGAACACAAAAAATACGCTTTAAACAAGAAAACAACAAAGGCATTAGCACAGCATCTAACAAACAGTAACCACACAGCGGACACCAAAATATTAGATATGGAAAAAAGAGAAAAAACAAGATTGACTCTTAAGAGCATTCGCATACAACAACACATAGAGAATGCTCTTAACCACAAAGAGGACGTCGATGGACTGAGCAGCGTCTACTCAACTGTGATACAAAGAAAGAAAAGAAATTAAGTAAATGTCAACAAGTGAAAACAAGTAAATGTTATGGGTTATTGTGAAAATTTGTTCAATGTTAATTATTTAATAATCTTAATGTAAGTGAAATGTTAAGTTTTTCATGTTTATTGTTTTTTATACTGTGATAAATGTATTAATTAATGTATGTTTACATTTTTCATATTTTAATTAAAATACATAGATTCCCCCGAAGAAGACGCGGAAAGCGTCGAAACGCGTAGGGAAAACAAAAACAAAACACCTTGTTTAATTTGGATGGTCGTAAGTGCAGCAAACATAAATATAAAAAATTGGCCCATTAACTACAAATTACAGTAATTTTCTTTCACCTTTCTAAAAAAAAGACAATGATTATAAATTTTGAACTCTTTGTTGTTTTTTGACTTGTAGTCTATTGCTGTAAATACCGACGGTATTTACAAGCAATTTTCGGGATTGTATGAAAATGTGTTTTTTTGAGAAAAATTTACCTACGCGCTGCAGGAACCAGACAAGCCGACATATGTTTCGATGATACTGGAGTTACATCTCTTCAAGGACTTTTCTTCCCGGCATTGTGAGAGTCGAACTCACAACACTGTAGTGACTTGTATGCTAGAAGGTCTAGCACCTTCGGCCACTACCCAGCTTGAAGGTAAACCCTTCTCAGTGTCCATTTATGCATATATTTATACTTCCATATAGAACATTTCTTTAATTTCAATGCTAACTTATATGAAAGATTTGCGAATTTTTAGGACTTGGTGTGAAACCTATGAAAGAATTTTCATACTTAATTAAGCACGAATATTTTTCCATTTATAACATTTTAAACTCTTTGTTGCTTTTTTGACTTGTAGTCTATTGCTGTAAATACCGACGGTATTTACAAGCAATTTTCGGGATTGTATGAAAATGTGTTTTTTTTGTGAAAAATTTACCTACGCGTTGCAGGAACCAGACAAGCCGACATATGTTTCGATGATACTGGAGTTACATCTCTTCAAGGACAGCTTATGAAAAACCACGATTTGTGATTGCGACTATAAGCTATGTATTCCGAATATTTCATAAATTATCTGCGAATTACAATAACATGTAATGCAGATAAAATAAACAAAACCATGTTATGTCGCTTAAACATACTCCCCGCCCTAGACGGCTTAGTCGTCTAGGAAAGAGAAATAGGTTGCTGGTTTAATCCGGTTCGGAGGACTATGTCTAAGCTGAAGTTAAATGGTGGGCGGAGAGCAGTTTATTATTATACTTATTATATTATGTGGTTGAGGGAGCTGGCCGGGCGTGCCGATTCGGTCCCCACCTCAACCAAAGTTTTATTTATTTATTTTATTATTTTTATATTCCATCAAGTCTCGTGGACTGCCTTTGGTTATTTTTAATTATTCGTATTTACCACCAAGTCTATTGGATTGTGTTTTGGTAGTGACACTCTGTATGTGTTAATTCTCCGAGCACTTTGGCTCCGAGAATGCAAATTCGGCTATCCTCATTTCCGTAGAAAACCCCTCAAAGTTTTTGGCGGTGAGCACTTCGCTCTCAGACATTGGCTCTAATGGCTTATCTCCTTTTGCTTATGAAAAACTACTATTTATTTTTTTCGTGGTGAGCACTTGGCTCTGAGACAATGGCTTATCTCATTTTGCTTATGAAAAAACAGGATTTGTAATTGCGGCTATAAGCTATGTATTCAGAATATTCCATAAATTATCTGCGAATTACAATAGCACGTCATGCAGATGAAATAAACGAAACCATGTTATGTCGCTTAAACACAATGCATTCGCAAATAATATGAACCGGCGTTCCATCGTCCAGTTCGCAAAAAATACAGATTATTGTATCTGACGGATTTAGTGTACTCAGGTGATAACGTATACTGCAATGTCCCATATAATACCCAGTGAAGGTTCCTAGATTCTCCCTCCTTAAATCAACGAGCCTGGCCCATGCTTTTTGTGATGGTTCCATAAAGAGGTTGACCTGCCTATTTCCTAGGCTGCTAAGCCAATGCTGTGTAAACTGTATGTTTATTCAGATGCTTATGGGATCCGGACCATAAAATCCTCTGCTTTATTACTACTCAGAAAGAAACTAAGTTTTGTCTCATTGCTCAAATATAGTATTTCATTGGCAGACAGGATCTCAAGGGCTCTTATCAAAACTGCTTAAGTCGTTTGGGCTAAGCCGCGTACCACCCGCCGCGAGCCGCAGCGAGGGCGGCGCGAACCGTTCTCTACCTGAAATTCCTTTCAAATATTTCACTGATAACCTATTGCACACCTCGGTCTAAAGGAAGCTTAGTCCAAAATCTTAAAATCTCCCATTCAATACACTGCTAACCAGCAGCGGATCTTGTCAAATTACTGGATCGTGCTTATCAAAAAAGAGGATAAAAACTGGGAAACTTTGGTCAGCGAGGTTCCTTTTCTGCGATTGAAGGTGTTAATTCGCGTCGAAAATTTTCGATAAATCGAATTAGTCCTTGGTATTTCGATGCCTAATTTTACCCACAGTCATTTTTGGTATTGCAAAGCAGAACTTTAAAACAAGGACTGCTACCGAAACCGTAAACGTAACCGATTAAAACCGATTAATTTTTCAAAACCGAAACCGAAGCCGTAACCGTTATTTTTATCTAAAAAAAGAACGAAACTGAAACCCTTTCAAAAGCCGGGACCGGTTCCAAACGGTTTTGAATTTTTTTAATGTCTTCTTTTTGTGGGCACATGAGTCAATCCATATGAAAACGTCTAATATTAGCAAAAATCGTTGCTGACTAGTCTCGGATTTCGCTCAAACTTTGTGGACACTTCTTTAGGGTCCTAAAGGAACATATTGACACAATTTATTTTTTATAACCACTGGTTTCGGACTGGTCAAGTTTCAAAGTTTGAAAAACGTAATTTTTAAGCCTACCCTATTTTAGCTGTAAAAATGTTTAAATATAAATATTAAATCATATAGCGAATACCTGGTATTAAAATCCCGGTACTGAAAATACGTATTTTTTTATCGATTTTCGTCAACTTTAGCCGGCTCTGCCGTCTTTACTGTTTTAAGTAGCCACTCAATATTTGTCAGAAATTAAGGGTACATTTCCTAGAAGAAATTAACCCATCCATCGGTCAAAAAACCCCACTCCTTATAGATAAATTATTATCTCGAAATTTGTCAATTTTCAAAAATCATAGTTTTCAGGCTCGTATACGGACATGTTTATCAAGAGATAAAATTACGAATTTCTCGTGGACTTTAGTCCTGACCTTTAGCTTCAAATACCTCAACACTTCGTTTTGTTATTTTCATACTAAGGGTCTCTTCTGATGGATCTCCTAAACCAAAGTAAATTTTTGTATAATTTTTGCAACTTTTTTCAAGCACCCATTACATAGTCTTAAAGTTAAAGCGTACAACTTTCCAACAAAAAGAAACCGCGTGCAATTATCACAACTCCTGAACAAATGTACATTGTTGTACAATGGGTCTATAGTTTTTAATGTTGTTACGATTAAAAAAAAAAAAACTAATGGCGGCGATATACCAACAGGTTATCATAACCTCTAACGAGATTTTAGCCGAGCTTCTCTTTCCAACTTGTGGTGTGTTGCTTTTGAGTTTTACCTACAAGTTGGCGGGACCTACAGTTTTTTGCCGACTCCGAACGGCACTTGCAAAGCAAATGAATTTTTTGCGGAGAAGCTTCTCATGGCAGAAATACACCCGGAGAGTTTGCCAAACTACTGCCGAGGGACGACCCCGTTTTAGAAAAATTCTTTTTCTAAATAATTTTTGATGTTACTTTTTGCCGGGCATCGAACTGCCACGACGAACACTTAACCGCTACACCACGACGGCCGCCATTGTTGTTACGATTACCAGACTTATATGTTGGCGAGATTTTACAAATTTTCCAAGAATCGAGAAAAGTACCTTTTTTTAGGCAAGCATTAAAAATCAAAGACAGTGGAAGGCTGATAGCATCGCTAAACATTTTTATAAATACCGGAGCAAATCCGGTCAAAAGAGTTAAGAATGGACCAATCGACAGAATTAAGAACATTATAGATAGCGTAAATGTTCGCTTTAGCAAAGTCATAAACTACTTGCGAGGCAGCGCTGTTCGATGCAAAGTTGTAGAACTTAAAACTAATAACAATAGCCTTATGGTGAATACTACTACCAGACAAGAGCGACAGGCGTTCCCAACAGGTTATGCTTAGTTCATTGCATGCGTAAACAAGATCTAAGATACGGCCATTATCATTTAAATGAAAATAAAGCATTGCATAATAAATTGAAAATAAATAAATTGAAAATAAAGCATTGCATAATAAAATCTCAGTATCCGGTTTAACATTGGTTGGCACTAAATTACTGTCATAATGTGACCATGAAATATTACTTAGGTTAAAGTCGCCAAGAATTATAATTTGGTCGTCCGCGTTTTTTAAATTTTCATAGATAAACGTAATATTGTCTAGATGCATTTGATAGATTTCAATGCCACTAGATGGTGGAATATAAGATAAGAGAACAAATATTGACTTATGATAAGAAAATTTAATTTGAACACAGATTTGCTCTACAAAACTATTATAAGAGTTCAAAGTGATTTGAGTACTACTAATATCAGCTCTGACTGCAAGTAGAACTCCACCTCCCCTTACTTGACCAGTAGACGCTGCACAACGATCTTGCCGATACACAACATAATAATCATCAAAAAACTCAGATGATAAAAGCTTATCATTAAGCCATGTTTCTGTGAATGCAATTATATCATACTCGTGAATTGCTGTTTCACGGCTTATTTGTAATGCTTTCGTGCGCAGCCCGCTAGCGTTGTGATAATAAATCAAGAAATTATCGCGAGCATTGGTGGAAGAATTTCGGAACGGTCTAATGGGCTTGCCTATCGACGTTCGATTTAAGAAAAAAATGAAAAGGCCGAACTCTCACATCAGTTGGCCAAATTTCAGGCTTAGTAGTCTCTCAAAATGATGGTGATGCCCTCCAAGTTTAAAATTAATCCTCATCAAAGATTCCACAGGAGTACCTTTCTTAACCAATTTCACACATGAAAGAGTTTCGGCATTAATATTAGCGTGTTTTGCAGCATAGTTTATTATACTCTGCTCTGAAACCGATGGCTTGAACGATGACAAGTGTAGCCACTTCAACCGCACAGCTACGTGGAGTTCATTGTTGATATTTGACCCAACCACCGTATTTAAATAATTGTTGTGGCTTACTTGATTATTTTGACTCTCATTATTATTCTCCTTTGAGCTTTGAGTTCGCATTCGGTTGTTTCTCTGCTTCCTCTTCTTACGCCTATCAACAGTTTTCCATCCAGAATTACGTTGTGAAATAGGAGCATCAGAATCAGTATCATTAGCAGACTCAACAAAATTTCTATTGCCTGTGTAGCTTTTACCGGTAGCCGCAAGAGCGAGATCATCCGTAACATCCGTAGCAGCACTAATATTATTATTATTAGCTCCAGCGGCAATGTTGTTGGTAGTTGCAGTAGCACTAGTAGCGGCGGATAGACGATTAAGAGAATGCACAATGTTGTAAAATTTTGTTTATGTCAGTTAGGGCCTCTGTGAATTAAGATAACGATATGTATTTGAGTTTTGTAGAAGCAAAATTTCTTTGTGTTGGTGTTTTTATTTGGACACCGAAACCGGAACGAAACCGTGACCAAAACCAAAATAAATGTTGAAGAACGAAACCGGAATAGAAACCGAAACCCATTATAAAACCAAAACCGAAACCGGAACTTTATTTTAATCGGTTCATACCATGCTTAAAACGTTTTACTAGGTCGCTTTCGTCGTTTCTATCCGCGGATTTTTGCATTTGGTTTTACACCAACTTCCTGTTGAGTTAGGGTCTTGAAATATTCACCACAGTTAAGATCGAGATGACAACGCAATATTATGAAAAAAAAAAAAAATCCGGTAGGTGGCGCGTGGGTCGCTATGTTTTCAAAAATCGCCTTTATGGTCCTAAAAATCCTAATTATGGACCAATTTGGCTGATATTTAGCGTGTGTATATGGGCAAGTCCGAAATAGTGTTACAATTTTGCAAAAAAAAAATTGAAACATCGAAGCACAAGAATAACCTTTTTTCTGGTAGATAAAGAGGAGCTTAAATTTATTAGCGTAATTCATCTTACATAAAGCCTTAAAAAGATATAGTCAATAGATCGAAGATTATATATATAAATTCAAGTCGCAGTGTTTAATATACATTTATTTAAACACTACTGCACCGATTTACTTGAAATTTTATCAACGTTTATAGATATGTGAAGGTTATATTTAGGCAAACAATTTTTGATACCCGCCACCCGGTTTCGGAGATATCGTTAACAATTTAAACCCGAAAAATCGTCAAATATTTTTTTAAGCGAAGTTGGTTATTCAATAACATTAACACTTTCCCTCCGATCATTTTGAAATTTTAGCAGCATACTGATATAAAAACAAAGAATGATTCGAAAAAAAATTGTCGATATCCGATAACCGGTTTTGGATATTCATTCATTCATTCGATAAAAGTAAAACCCGAAAAATCGTTAAATATTTTTACTAACTTGGGCACTTCCCTACCAATTATGTTAAAAGTTTAGCAGCATGTAGATATTTATATAAAGCAATATTCGGTAAACGTATTTTGATACCCGAAACCCGGTTTTTGAGATATCGTCGAAAATGTTGAATTTTTCAAAAAAAATTTTGTTTACCATTTCTACTGGTGAACCGTTTTAGAAAAATTCTTTTTCTAAATAATTTTTGATGTTACTTTTTGCCGGGCATCGAACTGCCACGACGAACACTTAACCGCTACACCACGACGGCCGCCATTGTTGTTACGATTACCAGACTTATATGTTGGCGAGATTTTACAAATTTTCCAAGAATCGAGAAAAGTACCTTTTTTTAGGCAAGCATTAAAAATCAAAGACAGTGGAAGGCTGATAGCATCGCTAAACATTTTTATAAATACCGGAGCAAATCCGGTCAAAAGAGTTAAGAATGGACCAATCGACAGAATTAAGAACATTATAGATAGCGTAAATGTTCGCTTTAGCAAAGTCATAAACTACTTGCGAGGCAGCGCTGTTCGATGCAAAGTTGTAGAACTTAAAACTAATAACAATAGCCTTATGGTGAATACTATTACCAGACAAGAGCGACAGGCGTTCCCAACAGGTTATGCTTAGTTCATTGCATGCGTAAACAAGATCTAAGATACGGCCATTATCATTTAAATGAAAATAAAGCATTGCATAATAAATTGAAAATAAATAAATTGAAAATAAAGCATTGCATAATAAAATCTCAGTATCCGGTTTAACATTGGTTGGCACTAAATTACTGTCATAATGTGACCATGAAATATTACTTAGGTTAAAGTCGCCAAGAATTATAATTTGGTCGTCCGCGTTTTTTAAATTTTCATAGATAAACGTAATATTGTCTAGATGCATTTGATAGATTTCAATGCCACTAGATGGTGGAATATAAGATAAGAGAACAAATATTGACTTATGATAAGAAAATTTAATTTGAACACAGATTTGCTCTACAAAACTATTATAAGAGTTCAAAGTGATTTGAGTACTACTAATATCAGCTCTGACTGCAAGTAGAACTCCACCTCCCCTTACTTGACCAGTAGACGCTGCACAACGATCTTGCCGATACACAACATAATAATCATCAAAAAACTCAGATGATAAAAGCTTATCATTAAGCCATGTTTCTGTGAATGCAATTATATCATACTCGTGAATTGCTGTTTCACGGCTTATTTGTAATGCTTTCGTGCGCAGCCCGCTAGCGTTGTGATAATAAATCAAGAAATTATCGCGAGCATTGGTGGAAGAATTTCGGAACGGTCTAATGGGCTTGCCTATCGACGTTCGATTTAAGAAAAAAATGAAAAGGCCGAACTCTCACATCAGTTGGCCAAATTTCAGAGCTTAGTAGTCTCTCAAAATGATGGTGATGCCCTCCAAGTTTAAAATTAATCCTCATCAAAGATTCCACAGGAGTACCTTTCTTAACCAATTTCACACATGAAAGAGTTTCGGCATTAATATTAGCGTGTTTTGCAGCATAGTTTATTATACTCTGCTCTGAAACCGATGGCTTGAACGATGACAAGTGTAGCCACTTCAACCGCACAGCTACGTGGAGTTCATTGTTGATATTTGACCCAACCACCGTATTTAAATAATTGTTGTGGCTTACTTGATTATTTTGACTCTCATTATTATTCTCCTTTGAGCTTTGAGTTCGCATTCGGTTGTTTCTCTGCTTCCTCTTCTTACGCCTATCAACAGTTTTCCATCCAGAATTACGTTGTGAAATAGGAGCATCAGAATCAGTATCATTAGCAGACTCAACAAAATTTCTATTGCCTGTGTAGCTTTTACCGGTAGCCGCAAGAGCGAGATCATCCGTAACATCCGTAGCAGCACTAATATTATTATTATTAGCTCCAGCGGCAATGTTGTTGGTAGTTGCAGTAGCACTAGTAGCGGCGGATAGACGATTAAGAGAATGCACAATGTTGTAAAATTTTGTTTATGTCAGTTAGGGCCTCTGTGAATTAAGATAACGATATGTATTTGAGTTTTGTAGAAGCAAAATTTCTTTGTGTTGGTGTTTTTATTTGGACACCGAAACCGGAACGAAACCGTGACCAAAACCAAAATAAATGTTGAAGAACGAAACCGGAATAGAAACCGAAACCCATTATAAAACCAAAACCGAAACCGGAACTTTATTTTAATCGGTTCATACCATGCTTAAAACGTTTTACTAGGTCGCTTTCGTCGTTTCTATCCGCGGATTTTTGCATTTGGTTTTACACCAACTTCCTGTTGAGTTAGGGTCTTGAAATATTCACCACAGTTAAGATCGAGATGACAACGCAATATTATGAAAAAAAAAAAAAAATCCGGTAGGTGGCGCGTGGGTCGCTATGTTTTCAAAAATCGCCTTTATGGTCCTAAAAATCCTAATTATGGACCAATTTGGCTGATATTTAGCGTGTGTATATGGGCAAGTCCGAAATAGTGTTACAATTTTGCAAAAAAAAAATTGAAACATCGAAGCACAAGAATAACCTTTTTTCTGGTAGATAAAGAGGAGCTTAAATTTATTAGCCTTAAAAAGATATAGTCAATAGATCGAAGATTATATATATAAATTCAAGTCGCAGTGTTTAATATACATTTATTTAAACACTACTGCACCGATTTACTTGAAATTTTATCAACGTTTATAGATATGTGAAGGTTATATTTAGGCAAACAATTTTTGATACCCGCCACCCGGTTTCGGAGATATCGTTAACAATTTAAACCCGAAAAATCGTCAAATATTTTTTTAAGCGAAGTTGGTTATTCAATAACATTAACACTTTCCCTCCGATCATTTTGAAATTTTAGCAGCATACTGATATAAAAACAAAGAATGATTCGAAAAAAAATTGTCGATATCCGATAACCGGTTTTGGATATTCATTCATTCATTCGATAAAAGTAAAACCCGAAAAATCGTTAAATATTTTTACTAACTTGGGCACTTCCCTACCAATTATGTTAAAAGTTTAGCAGCATGTAGATATTTATATAAAGCAATATTCGGTAAACGTATTTTGATACCCGAAACCCGGTTTTTGAGATATCGTCGAAAATGTTGAATTTTTCAAAAAAAATTTTGTTTACCATTTCTACTGGTGAACCAGTGAGAGATACAAGCACAAACGCTTAAAGGCAATTTTGAAGGGCGTAAAATTCCCTAAAAGGCCCTTTAAACCGATTCAGAATATTGCAAAAGGCATCCCAATAATAGAAATTTGGCTGAATTCTGACCGAAAAAATTCTAATTTTTCTAAATATTAATAAAAAATTTCAAGTTCTAAATAGTAAAATATTAACAATATATCTTGACACTGACATTGCATTAAATTTAAAATAACAAATAACCAACAAAAAGTATGAAAGCCACTAATTCCCTCACTGCTAATGACAATTTTGCTGAGTTGAAATTATTTAACTCTAAACTTCTCTCTGCTTTGAATGTTTTGCATGAAGATAATGAGTGCTTACGACAAAAAACCGATTCCCTTCAAGCTGATGTTCGTGACGTGCAGCGTAAGCTCAACGACAACAATTCCATTTTGTCTCATTTGCTCTCACAATTTGAGAAATTGTGCAGTGTAAACAAATGCAACTTCTCTACATCTACACAGCCAACCTCTTCTTGCATGTCAACGGGCGCTAGTGGCTCTGCCGACGGCGCCGCTAAAGAGCCCAGGAGACCATACAATCAGATTGATACAGCATCCGCTAGTCATCCACCCTCCTCAAATTATGCTGCTGCTGCTACAACTTCCACTGATACGGGCTCTGTCAACGTCGTTGCTAATGCTGTTACTATATCAGCTGGTACAGTTACTCCTCCATCGGCAATAATGCTGCCCAACGATGCTGCTGCTAGCATTTCACCTGCGACGCCAATTCCTAACGCCCCTACCTCTCAATTTTCTTCGCCTACTTTGGCTATTGTTGACAACCCTCCTGCAGTTGTTGGTAACCAAAACAAATGGAAAAGAGTGCAAAATAAAAAAAAGAATAGACGAAGAAATAATAATAAAAATCAAATCAACAGAGAACGCGCTCCCAACAATGCTAATGCTGATGCAGGTACTAGCTCAATATCGGATAGTGCGGAAAGTAACAATAATGCTGTCATTGCTAATAACAACATTAGACCCACCCCAAATAATGGTAAACAACATACCTTGAATGTACTAGCGCAACCTTTAGTTGTTGGGTCGGCCATTAGTGGTGATTTAAGTGCTGTTACGAAAAGGAAGTGGCTGCATATCTCGCCCTTCTCTGCCTCGGTGACTGCTGAAAAATTAAAATCGCACATTTCTCAACATACCGGGATAGATGAAAACTCTATCGTGTGTATTCCATTAGTAAAGGTTGGTGTGGATCCCAAATCTCTGCGTTATATTAATTTTAAGCTGGGTGTTGATGCCAGCTCACTTCAAAAGCTATTGGTGCCAGAGCTATGGCCTACAAATATAGCTGTGCGGCCGTTTAATTTTGGGCCAAAAAACGACGAGGTCCAACCGATGTCCAACGGCAATCGGTTGGGTCCGGTGGAACAACGAGTGGCTTAAAAATCTACTTGCAAAACATGGCTGGCGTTAGAACAAAATCCCAGCTCTTGCGGCTATTCAGTTCACATCAGGATTATGATGTCTTTGTTATCATTGAGACGTGGTTGAATGAGAACTTTTACAGTGAGGAGTACTTCGACCCCATGCTATATAATGTCTTCCGCAAGGATAGAAATGCCAACCTAACTGGATGTGCTAGAGGTGGTGGAGTTCTCATCGCAGTGCACTGCAAACATCACGCATCTGAGGTTGCACTTAATAATAATAATGCGCTGCTTGATCAACTTTGTGTTCATATCCGAGGCTCCTCAGACTCAATCTTTCTCTGCGCTTCGTATATTCCGCCCAACAGTAGCCATGACCTATATGCAGCGCATGTTGACAACATTGTTGTATTGGCTCTGAACAAAATAGGAGGCGATCATCTCTGCGTGCTAGGCGATTTCAACCTTCCTAACATAAATTGGTCTCGGAATACTTCCAGCTCTTCATTAATAGCGAGTGATGTTACTAGCTTGAATGAAATATATCTAATAGATAGTTTTTTAAGCATCGATTTAGGTCAAATTAATTGTTACCCAAATCTACTTGCTCGAACCTTAGATTTAGTATTTTTGAGTAATAATTTAAACTACACATTGCTAAAATGCGATTCACCTGTGACAAAGTCTGGCATGCACCATGTTCCGTTAGTCATAACTCTTGAATTCTATAAGTTTGCCAAAGTTATAAATGATGCATCAAATCTTTCTTTTAATTTTAAGCGTTGCAACTTTTTTGACTTGAACAATCTATTTCTAGAAATTAATTGGGATAACTTGTTTCACAACTTAGATACTAACGGGTCTTTCGAGAAATTCAGAACAACTGTTGTGGATATTTGTAAACGGTCTATTCCTTTGGTTTCAAAGAAAAAGTACAAAGTTCCCTGGCATAATGCGGCCCTGATGAAAATTCGAAATCTGAGGAATAAGTTTTTTCGCAAGTTCAAAAATAGTAAAAACATGGTGTTCTTCGAAAAGTATAAGGAGCTTGAAAAGAAGTTCGCGTGTCTTGATAAATTTTTGCACAGAAATTACATTTTAAGCTTTGAAGAAAACTTAAAAACAAACCCAAAATCGTTTTGGAATTTTGTTAAGTCAAAAAAATCTGTGTCGAATATTCCGTCCTCTCTCTTCCTTGGCGACAAAGTTGTTGATTCATCTGCTGATGCGGCAAATTTGTTCGCAGAGTTTTTCCTGGCCAATTTCGCGTCTGACTCGGAAAGTGGTGAAGAAATTCGTTTCAATATACAACCTTCAATTGATTTTGGCAATCTTGCACTTTCTTCCGAAGATGTCGTTAGAGGCATCTCTCGTCTTAAACAGTCAGCAAACACTGATGTTGATGGTTTGTCCGCAATTCTGTTTAAGCAGTGCGAAGCTCTTGTTTATCCCCTCTTATTAATATTTAACAGTTCCCTGTCCTCAGGCACTTTCATTGATCCGTGGAAACTGGCTTTTATTACGCCTATCTTCAAGAGTGGCAACAAAAATGACATTAGCAATTATAGACCCATCTCAAAACTTTCCGCCACGTCAAAGCTTTTTGAATGCATCATCCAGGAAAAATTAATATTTTTCGTGAAGAATATCGTGTGTCCAGAGCAGCACGGCTTTCTTCCGGGACGTTCAACTGTGACTAACCTGGCTATTTTTTCTGATGACTGCATCGCAGCTTTTCAGTTTGGATGTCAGGTTGACACAGTTTATACGGACTTTTCTAAAGCATTTGATCGAGTTTCCCATGTAGTCCTGCTCAAGAAGCTTGCCTGTATGGGTTTCCACTCAGTGTTTCTAAAATGGATTGAATCATACCTACGAGATCGCTGCTGTAGGGTCATTGTGGACAATGTCAGGTCTTCTCCCTTCGTTGCCTGCTCTGGTGTGCCACAGGGAAGCATCTTAGGACCACTTTTCTTCATATTGTTTATTAATGACATTCGCTCCTGTTTTTCTACTGTAAAGTTTTTACTATATGCGGATGATTTAAAAATTTATTCACTCATTTACAGTCACGATGACTCTGAACTGATGCAATTAGATTTGGATAATTTAAGTGCTTGGTGTAATAGCAATCGGTTAACTCTTAATTTAAAAAAATGTTTTCATATCACTTTTTCAAAACGCGTTAACGTCATTGAAACCTCATACCATTTATCTAACTCGCCCCTTACAAGGGTTAGTGAAATAAAAGATCTGGGAGTAACTTTTGACTCAAAATTTACCTTCGCAAAACATATTAACCTTTGCATTTCGAAATCGTATGCCATGCTTGCTTTTGTTAGACGTCATAGCTCAGAGTTCACTGACCCTTATACGTTAAAGCTTTTATATACAGCGTTTGTGCGCTCTAAACTTGAGTACGCCTGTTTTATTTGGTCGCCTTATTATCAGTGCCACATTGCAAGAATCGAACGGATTCAGAAGGTATTTTTATACTTTGCTTTGCGCAGTTTACGCTTTTCTGAACCCATTCCGACTTATGAGTCCAGATGCCTATTGATCAACTTAAAGTCACTGCAGAACAGGAGAATAATTTTGTCGCTATCGTTTATTTTTGACGTTTTTCGTGGTGCTACTGACTGCCCCATGCTTCTGGAGAGGATTTTCATAAATATTCCCGCCAGAGCCCTTAGGAACTTTGAGTTCTTCAACGTTCGTCTGTTCAAAGCTCTTTATGCTATCAATGCTCCTATTACTAGATCTTTGATTGAGTTTAATAGAATTACTAATTTTTTGGAAATAGATTTTTCTTGTTCAAAAGAGTGCTTTTTAAGTACAATAAACCCTCTTTATAAGTAAGCCATTTATGTATACTAGTAAGTTGCCTACTGTTATCACATATTTCTACCTAGCCTGTAAGATTTTCTAGTCTGATTGGCTTAATAAATAAATAATAATAATAATAATAATAAAGCTTCGGTAAAGTTTTCATTCAATATTTTGGGAGAATTAGTGGTTTCTTTAATTAATTTTTTTTTATATGTTTGTATTGTTGGGATAACTGTACTAAATTTGTGTTTTAGGTCACTGACGCTTAAATAAAAGTTAGTTTAGAAGTAGTTAAATACATGTTTTACAATTATTTTTACGGTTTCTGATATCTCTCGAAAATTGCCCATATTTGCCCCTTGTACAAATTTCAATAACTTTCGTTATGTTAATCTTTCGGTTTTTTACTACTGTAGTGTAGAACAACAGTTACAAAAGTGTAACACGTAATAAAAGTAACACTGTAGCTGTGCCCACAAAAAAACATGCTACCGTAAAAAAGTTACGCACCAATGTAGCTCCACATTTATGCCTCTACCTTGAAAACTAAAGGGAGCACATCAAATTCAAAACCACCGAAAGTTTTGCTGTATATTAGGCTATCATTGCGTACAACCAAAATTTTAATACTCCGTTGCCTCAAAAAGTTATAAGCACAAAATCACAAATATTGAAAATGGCCAAAAACATAGTCTCGCTACTTTCTTTGTTGATAACATTTAATATTGGAGGAGCACATTAACATCACTTATATTTTTAGAACCTCCGTCTCAAAAACTACACCCTAGTAAAATTTCAGAGCGATACATTGATGCCTCAAAATTTTATAGAACAAATACCAAAAAGAAAATTAAGAGTATCACTCGAAAAAGCGACAAATTCGACGTTAGTCGCTTTTCAAAGTTCTGTAAAAACTTATTGTCTACATTTTTTTTCATCCAAATCTTCAGAAAAGATAGTCAATACGTAAAACTAAATATCCATATGCTTTTTCCCCGCTTTAATTCATTAACCGATGTGTAGCATCCGAGTATCCAAAAATGTAACACTATTTGGGATATGCCCATATATCATCATCATCATCGAGGTTATTCTTCATTAATGCTGTGAGTGTCTGGAACTCCATTCCAGAATCTGTTAAAGTTGTTATGAATCGTCGTAACTACAAAATGATAATACATAATTAATTTAATTCAAATTAAATGGGTTGCAATCTCATACCTTATTTCTCTCTTTACCACTTTATCTGTTTTTTTTTCTTCCTATAATGTCTTTCACTACAGTTTTCTTTTTTTTCATAAAATTAAATTAAATATTATATATGTACTTGGATTAACTTGCATTCATGTAGTAGGATAAGATCGAATTTAGCTTACATTCCTTTGTAATAGGTTAACTTTCATGTTTTGTTAATTTCCTTTTGTTGATGTATTATAAAAGGCTAAAGTATTACATAAACAGCCTCATAACTTAAATAAATATACAAATATACAAAAATAACCGCCTAAGCGATTTTGGCCATTGCGTATCAAATCACGTCAGTCAATCCTTTTTAGCGATAACTGACGTCAATTGGAAACCCCAAGGGAGTTCAAGTAGTCCTCTACCTGTTTCCATCTCAATCGAGATGCTATTGGTATTGCTCGACGTCATTTGGCAAAGCCTATAAGCTTTGCAGGGAAGCCAAATTCAGACATGGCAGCATATAGGAAACTTCTTTTCGCATTGTCAAAAGCGGCTTTGAAATCGACAAAGAGATTTATTCTCTTATCATGGGTGTTCTCCAGGATTTGGCGTATCGTGAAGTTCTGGTCGATGGTAGACTTACCAGGTCTAAAGCTACACTGATAAGGTCCAATCAGTTTGTCTACGGTGAGTTTCAGTTTTTCACACAATAGGCTAGAAAACCCCCTATTTGCGATATTAAGAAGGCTGATTTCGCGGTTGTGGATTGGACAGAGCACACTTAAGTTCCAATCTTCCAATCTCCTCGAACCATTTAGGTGACTTTATGAAGGCCATCAAGTCCTTTATGTCCAGCGCCGTGACCTGGCGTAGGCTAATAGTACATTTACACTACACAAAATTTGGCGAAAAATTGCAAATTTGGCGCTTTTCCCATACTAATATCATTTTCCAAATTTGGAATTCCATCACATTTGGCCTCATTTGCCGAACAATACAATCCACAGTTCCTCAAAATAGCAACCCTGCCTGTGTTCCACATTTACAATTGACCCGCAAGAACCTTAATGGGCAATGGACGTGTGATAACTTTTGCACTATGCACAGCTGTAAATAACAATTTCAACTTTTTTTTAAGAAAATGGGCAAAACCTTCTTGACTCTTCTTTTATTATTACTCTACAGGTATTTAAATGGTGAAGGTGAAGCCAAATGCAAATTTGCCAGTGTAAACGGTGTCGAACTGGCTCATTCGAATTCGCCAAATTTGGTGCAGTCTAAATGTACTATAACCAGGAAGGGCACTCTTTGCAACTCCTACAGCATCGTCGGTAGGGCACACCTGGTCTTTCTGCGTGCCTACCAATAAAGCAGTGCCCAGTTAACACGCTTATTAATATAGAGATTTCTCTTCTCCTTAGGGCATAAATGTGTCTTCATCTTTTATGATCCCATTTCGGCCAGGTTTCTTTGGATATCCGTCGCCCTGGATATTGCAGCCATCTTTCGTTGGCTTAACGGAGTGTGTACTCTTTCAGCATTAGCTTGCATGTGGCAAATGGCATACCTAAGCGCTCTTTATCCCGAATAACCTGCTTGGTCGTGCCCTGCCTCGCAAGTTCGTCTGCCCTACAATTTCCCTCAATGTCCCTATGTCCCGGGACCCATGTGAGGTTCACGCGGTTCTGTTGGGTCATGTCTTGTAGATCGAAGACAGCTGAGCGTCAGTTCAGAGTTGAACGAGTAAGAGTTTGATGGCCGCTTGGCTGTCGCTGAGAATAACAATATCCTGTCCGATAGTGTGTTGGCCTATCCCAGCCGCGGCGTCCATGATTGCTGCAACTTCAGCCTGGAAGACACTGCAGTGATTAGGTAGTCTGAAGGAGAGTTCAAGGTTCAGATCCTTTGAATAAACCCCTCCTCCAACTCTGCCTAACTTCGAGCGGTCGGTATAAATGGCAGTGTCGCCATGAGTGGTCTGTGCTCAGCGGAAGAAAGCTGTAGGATCCCAAAATACTGGCGTGTCCACGGACGTTTCCCTTAGACACAGAGCCGATGCTGCTGCTACCCGGTGCCCTTCCAAATCGAGTGGAAAAATGCCAAGAATGGCCTGGTGTGCTTCGTTGGGCGTTGTTCTTAACGCACCGCTTATACAGATCATACAAGATCTGTGTACTTTACCTAACAGATTAAGGCTTGTTGCCTTGCTCAGCGCAGGCCACCATACCACAACTCCATAAAGCATGATTGGTCGAATGATTGCAGTCTAGATCCATTTGCATATTTTGGGCCCCATTTTTATCCAATGGCTATTTTGCACGTGTAGAGTGGAATACGCGCTTTCTTCTGGCGCTGAAGAACATTCTCCTTCCAGTTTAGTTTCCTATCCACAACTGTGCCTAGGAACTTGGCTTTGTCAGCCAAGTTCAGGCGCACGCCATTCAGTTTTGGTAGGTTTAACGGTGGTATCTTATAGCGGTTAGTGAAAAGGACCAGTTCGACTTTTCCGGGGTTGATGCTCAGTCCGCAGTGCTAGCACCATGAGGAAACCTCTCGCAGTGCTACTTGTATCAAGTCGCACAGGGTTTGTGGGAATTTGCCCTATATACAATAGCTAAATCGTCTGCATATGCCACTACTTTCCCACCCCAGCTTGTGTCTTGCAACAGCGAGTTGAGAGTGAGGTTCCATAGAAGCGGATAGAGAACACTACCCTGAGGCGTACCCCTTGTGAAATAGCGTGATAAATCAACCGAGCTCAGTGATGAAACTATTCTTCTTCCCTTTAGTAGTTGACCAATAAGTGCAATAAGAGACCTGCTTATGCCCAGATTTGTTAAAGCGGTGTTTATAGCATCAGGACGTATGCTGTTGAAGGCTCCTTCAATGTCTAAGAAGGCCACGAGACAGTACATTTGCATACAGCGATTGTTCAACAACTTCAATAACAGAAACTAGACTGCGAATCACAGTTTCCGTAGATTTAACATTGGTGTATGC
Organism: Campiglossa producta; assembly: GCA_964058755.1. NCBI lineage: Eukaryota > Metazoa > Arthropoda > Insecta > Diptera > Tephritidae > Campiglossa > Campiglossa producta. The sequence goes on along the minus strand of CAXKVI010000005.1, from coordinate 29,646,536 downwards.
ATGCGGATAGCTAGAGATAAGGTTGCTATCAATAGTAGTGGAGAGGTAGTTGTTTATTATCCTCTCGAAGGTTTTGAGTACAAAGGACGAGAGACTGATCTGTCTGTAATCCTTGGGCTCGTAATGGGACGCCTTCCCCGCCTTAGGAATAAACACTACCGTGGCACTTCACCAGGAGCACGGAATATAACTAAGAGCCAGGCAGGCTGTATAAAGAAATACCAGCCATTTGGCTGATGTCTCCTACGTGTTTATGAGTTGTGCGGGAATAATCCCGCCTGACTCGGCAGCCTTGAACGGTTCGAGCTTTTAACTGCCCACCTAACCCTTTCCTCCGTGATGGGTATGTTTACAGCCAGGTTTGTTGTAGGTGCTAAGGGTTCCTCATGCAAGTTCTCTGGAAAGTGCGTATTCAAAAGCAGCTCTAGGGTTTCCCCCTCCGTGCTGGTACAGGATCCGTCAGGTTTGCGGAAATAGCTTGTGGCTGTTTCCCTCGTGAAGGGTGGACACCTTGCCGCGGTACGAGGGTTTAAGTCGATAGCCACAGGGCTACGCTCCCCTTGTGATCTTAGCGCCGCCCTGTACCACATCACGAGAGAAGCCTAGCCTCTGGCGCGACGACAAAGATCTTCCCCCTCCCAATTCAGGGTGTTATGCGTCCACGTGCCCATTGGACGTTTGCAGCCGGGAGGCACATCGTGGCCGTAATCGAACGGAGCCTCTCTGATACCGGGCCCCCTCGGAGAGTAACTATGGCCTTACTGCGGTATGGGGCTCTGCCGCTGCGGACGACACACTTTCCCCTCACTCTCTCCTTGACCCTCAGCTGGCCTTGTCTGGCGATGGGTCCTACGAACAAGATGAAAACTTTAAACAAGCAACAACTAAGTTCACTCCTCAGTAGATGAGAGCTATGCTGGATCAAGCGAAAGCACAGCGTCGGAGGCCAACCTCCATTTCAAAATCAACCGGGGGACTGACAGCGGTGGCAACTACGGGTCGGTCAACCTATAAATCTTTATCAAGTAATATTGACCTGATGGGAGCCAGCGCCAGTGCGGCTGCCTACGCAGCTAAGCGGACAACGGCACATGCTGAACTTCCATCAACCACTGGTATGAAAACCAGTCTCTCAACGCCTGTGGCGATGATTTCACGACCTGGCCTCATAGATCCAAAGAAAAGAGAAGCAGTGAATGGGCTGTCAGCAAAAGGAGCGACCGCGATGGAAACTATGGGTGCGGACTCCCAAGGGACATCTCTCCGCCGCTCTGCGTACCTGGAAAAGCGATTGTCCGCTAGGATCCTGAAGAAATAGGAGGGAGTTCCGCAGGAAACGCTGTCGCCGAGCTCCAGGAAGTGTGTGGAGTTAGCACAATCTCTGATACCGGATTACCAAAGCAGTTATGTGCCAAAGAGGGTATACGGAAACCCTTTCAAACGCCAGAGATCGGACGTGGAGTGAAAACCTCATCCCAAGCGTCATCAAAACACCGCCGGAGTGGGCACACCAAGCTTTGCTGATGTAACCAAGGAAAGGATCTTTATAGGCATTCTTGACCGAGGCAACGACCGTTTGGCCATCCCCAAGGACCAGTGGCGGCACGGCCGGAAGGCACTCGCAAACGCCCTTATTGATGTTTATTTGAAGTCTCCGGGTGGTACGTCGGCGGTCACGGATGCGGGCTGGCACCAGGGACAGATCAAAATTGTCGGGTGCGATCACGCAAGACCTGTTGTACTGTAGAAGGCAGCAGCTGCAAGACTGGATGAAGTCGAGGTCGTCGACTGGAACGATATTCCGGCTCGGCCAAGGGCAAGGGCATGGATTCCTGCCATCCCTGCAGAGCCTGAGAGAATTCTCACGATGCTGCGAATAATGAATCCGTCCCTCTCGACTGGAGTGTCTTTCTGGTTGGGGATGCGGTACAAGTAGTCTTCACCATGAATAAGGAGGCACTTGAGCCCCTTAAAAGGTATAATGGGCTAGTGCACTACAGTGTAGGCCAGATCGTCATCCACGTATACCGTGGCAATGCACAGCGCGCTGCCATCGCGGCTGCTCCGGGAGACTCGGAAAACGAAGTACCGCAAGAGGAAACCGAGGAGTCCGACGCGGAAAGCATGTTATCCGCCAACTTGGAGACGAAAGACAGCCTGCTGGACGGGGAAGTCCTCTACGTCACGGTGGTAGCAGCCCATCCTGAACGCAATATCTCTGAAGCTTCAGACAGCAGGGCTCCCGCTACGCCAATTCGCGATTGCTGTCAAAAGACGAATCTTGGCCCCAGTACCGGCGCTTCAATAAGAGATCCGTCATCTTTGTCTGATATTATAATTTTTGTCTATCTTTTACTGAAAAATTTTGTTTTTCCCTTTTCATTCAAAATTTTATGCATTTTCCTATATAGACTTTAGGCAATTGAAGGGAATGCATTTTTATTGTATAAATAGCAGTATTTTAGTTAAATGAAAATCTACCACTTTTTGCTTAAATCTACCACTTATTTTTGAAATTTCTACCACCAAATAAATTATTCAAGTCCGAACACTGCATTGAAGGGGCTTTTAACAATATAAGTCCGGCGGCCAATAACACCGATCTTACTAATCTGGGCATAAGCAGATCCCTAACTGGACTAATCAATCAACTACTACGGGGGAGGAAAATATCTTCATCACTTGGCACGGTTGATTTATCACGCTATGTCACAAGAGGAACGCCTCAGGGTGGTGTTCTCCCCCCGCTTCTATGGAACCTCACTGTCAACGCGTTGCAACTTGAGTTCCCTTCCTGGATAGCCTAAGCCAGATCGCGGAACTGGACATAAAGGACTTGATGGCCTTCATAAGTCATCTAAGTGGTTCGAGGAGGAGTAACGGTGTCAGTTTAGGAGTGCCAGTCCCGGGATTCTGCTATGTAGAAAATCCCAACAACTCAGGGATTTTCCATATGGCCGGGTCCCGGGACTGACTTTCCTAGTGTTGGTGGTATCACAACGGGCCTTTCAAAACTGGCCTAAGTGTGCCCCTGCGGCAGCCACTTGAACCTAACCTTGTGGCTGTTTGAGTTTTTGAGAGCATTCGTCTAAGTCTCACTGTATCGTCGACATGTTGTGGTTGTTGTTTTAACGAGGTGTATTCCTACCCAACGCGCATTTTTCCTTAGCCTAAATTGTCATCAATATCTTCTAACGGGAGTCCAAGAAAACTAGCAGTTTCAATAGGGTTGGACCAAAGGGAGATAGGTGTTAGAAGAATGGGCTCCGTAGAGCAAGTGAATAGGTGGTTGGTATTATGAGGCATGAGCCGCATGCCGGACATACATTTGGCACATCAGGGTTCAGCTTGGATATGTAGGATTTTAATCTGCTACAATATCCAGAGCGTAATTGAGCCAGTTTGACACTTCTCCCGAGGAAGATGACGCTCCTCTTCAGAAATGCGTGGTGTTGCGGCATGCAAAAAAGCGTTCAGCGGACAGAGCGCGGCCTGATGGCCAACTGACGTTTTATGGATATGCCCCAAGGCCTGCTGGTGCACCCCGGGATCAAACGGCGTTGTTATAAAGTGCCGGATTTCATCAAAATGTTTACGTAGATGCGTCCTTCCGGTCCTAGGAGGCGGAGTTAGCTCAAACAGTTGCCTATTGGGGTGCTGTGGATTACACCAATTCTGTAGGTACTGCTTGTTTAGCATTTCGTTATTCTCCCTAACTGGAAACATTTCTGCCTCATTGTGTATATGAGTTATGGGAGACATAAGGACGCACGCCATAAGGTCAAGGCGATAACTTCTGGGGCAGCAGGTGACGGGGGGAATGTATATATTAATCAGCTCTAGATCAACACCTCCAGCCTGTACAACTATACCCTGACATTCCAAGGGTAAGTCACTTTGGTCGGTGTTTATAACAAATTCCCTATACCGCACTGTTTGGTGAACAAGGAACGCGAGACCGCCCCCGCCGTCCGTGCCGGAGAACGTGGTAGCCCCAACTCGCTCGGAGATCCGAGTGAGGGCCTGGACTGCAGCAATTTTTATTTTATGCAGCTGCATGAATTTTGTTATCTCCGCTATATTGCCGGTTAAACCGTTGCAATTAAATTGCATTAATTTAAAGTGAGTAGGAGAGGCAATGGCTACTCTGGGAGTCAAACACTGGTGCGCTTGCCTAGATGGTGGTAGGATAGGTCGCGATCTCCGTCGCAGTGCTGAAGCCGACGGATTTCGTTTATTTTGAGATGAGCGTGAATCGGTCGGCGTTGTGGGCTGCGCAGCTCGACAGCAAGGCGCGATGAACGCATCAGTCCAGAGATTTCTGTTTGCGAGCCTAGAACATATGCGTAGGTGACATTGGCCCAGGCAGGAGTTGCACTTAACCGATGCCACCGACGCATATATCCTGTGCCGACATACAGTGCACGAAGTGTGAGGGACCAGAAGCTGATGGACTTGACTCACATTCGTGCTAGTACCGGAAGAAGTTAAAGGAGGGTTTGAAGGCAGGGGCTGAAGCTCGGCAGTGCTTATAGCATCGACCAATGTACTACGTAAAAACTAGCTGTGGGTTGATGATTGTGGTGTTGGCGCACTTGGACGCGAGCTACAGCCGGGAACACACATGTTCTGCTGAGCAATATATGTATTGCGAGTCGTGGAGACTGAATTCGTGGAAGGCGACAATGCCACGCTGGATCGTCGCTTGCCTCGGGACGTCCTAGGACGTGAACAGAAACGAGTGGGCCGGTGTGTTTTAGAACCTAGTCCGGAGCAACTAGATTTATGTAACCAACCTTTGCAGGACGCACACTGGACTGAATGTGAGCGTCTGGTGTAAATTTTCTCCCGGCAAACGCAGAAGAACCATTCTCTTGGACCAGGATTTGGCTCAATGCCAGCCCGGATCAAGAGAATGAGGAGCAGCCTTGCTGCAAGGGGCTGCTCCGGGGATGACAATTTTAGGTGGGGGAATCGTGACGCGTTAGACAGGGTCACTTTGTATTGCTCTTGGCAGGGGCGATAAAAAAAAACAAGCCGGGTCATTTCGGTACGAAAGGTAATGTACATGTACATGTACCGTTCTCGCAGAATCGCCAATACGTCGACATTTTCGACCCCAGTGCAGAAATTTATCCACGATACTCTCTTCGCCTGCCTCAGAGCTTTTTTGTAGGCCCAAAGTTTAACTTTATATTCGAGCCATTGAGTCTCCGTGCCAAGGCTCTTGGCCTTATTAAATTGTTTCCTACATGATTTGCGGAGCGAGTCCAGGCCGTAGGACCACCAATGCGGCCAATGTTTTCGGCGTTGTTTTGACACTGGACAAGCCTGCTCTAGGGCATTTGATAGTGCCGTTGTAAAGGTCTTTACCAGATCCTCCAACTCCCCTACTGATGAGGGGACTTGTGGGGACAGTGCTGGCAGGTCCCTAGCTAATATTTCATTGTGTAGCTGCCAGTTAGTGTTACTTGGGTTGCGTTTCATAATTGACTGCTCAGCAGAAACGTCTAAAACTAGTTCTATGTACCGGTGGTCGGAGAATGAATGTTCATGAAGAACACGCCATTTTCTGACCCACTCATACGCGCCTTCGCTGCAAATAGTGAGATCTATGAGCTCCCTGCCGGTTTTAGTGATAAACGTAGGGTCGTTACCCACGTTGCAAACTACCAGGTTAGCTGTTAATAAATAGTGAAACAAAGACTCTCCCCTAGCATTGATATCGGAGCTTCCCCACTGGACGTTATGAGCATTAGCGTCAGTTCCGATAATAAGATGACCCATGGAAAAATGTCTTTTACCTCCCTCTGTGGAGGAGGTTCTTCGACATCGTAGGGCATATATACCGGCGCCATCGTCAGGTTGGTACTGTCGACTGTTAAACTGGCAGCTGTAACGTAACCATTAGTATAGTTGGGCAAGAGAAAGTCGTTCAGCTCAGACTTAACCAAAATACAGGCTCTAACCCTGCCCCCCTCGCTGGCTCGGATAAGCTTAAAACCCTTAGTCCCCAGACCGCAAATCCTTGAGCTATTGACCCAGGGTTCTTGAATGAGGACCACTTCTACGTTAGTTTGGAACTGCCAGGTAAATTTCCCTGCATTTGTGTTAACAGTTCGTTCAAGCAGCAGTAAAACTAGTAGCGCTGCCGGCCAAATCGGTGCACCTGTACTTCAGGAATAAATTTTCAAACCTATCCAATTTTGCCCAATTTGAATTTTATTGAAAGAGTATGGGTCTTCTCTCTAAATTTTTTCCATGAAAAACGCAAAAATAAACACAAAATTGTCGAAAATTTCCTAGACTATTGTGGAAAATTGTTTCATGCAACAACAAAATACGTGTGTTTTTTATTCTTGTCGATGTTCCTTGGAGAATAAAAAGGTTTAATTTTTTTATGTTTTTTATGGAAAAATTTACAGAGAATACCCCAAATAATTTTAATTTTATATAGGTATATCAACAAATAACAACTTCAAAATTAAATTTTGTCGGTCTTACAGGTGTTGAGAAAAGAGCCAGGCACATTAGGAATGCGGACATGGTCCAATTTTGGCCGTTTATATTTACGACATTTTAATGAACTGGAACATGAACTAGACGCTCGGCTAAATCGTGGTTATGAATATGCAGATAGGTATCTAAGTTCGTTTTCATCTCCTTTAATGACAGTAGTTGCAAGGTTTGTACGCTTAACGCTAGCATTCAGATGTGCCTATTCATAAAAACAAAACATAACTTTCAGAAATATCTTATTTATAACTGGTGGAATTCTGGTGCTAATCCTAGCTCTGGGCATTTACGACGAATATGTTTTCCAAGTCGAACACGTTTTAACAATCATCACAATACTCTCTGTAATCGGATTGATATGCAGGTAAGGCATGCGTACATATAATTATCTTTAAATTCAAAACAGTAAACCAAACGAAAAATGACTTACGTTATTGTGAAATAATCTTTTTTTGCATCATACCTACGGTGACCATATTTATGTAGGCAAAATACGGGACACAAAACAGTTTATGGTTGATTATTATTTAAGAGTTAAATTTCATTGAATAGTCCATATCTACCCTGCAGTCAATTTAACTAGTTTTATACTAATCAAATACTAGTCAGCCAAACGGCCTCAACTAGTTCGAGTTCTGTAATTTTTCCATATTAGCAAGTGATATTTTTAACACGGCGATGTCCTACCATACCAATTGGCTGAGTAGTCAGCCTCTGCATCAGGAATATACCAGTTGACATCCCAGTTCATATATGCATCATAATGGTACCAGTTGCAATACTAGTTCATATATGCATCAGAATCATACCAGTTGGCATACTAGCTAAAAACAAGCATCAGAATCATACCAGTTGTCATACTAGTTCATATATACATCAGAATCATACCAGTTGACATACTAGTTCATTTATGCAGCAGAATCATACCAGTTGACATACCAGTTCATTTATGCATCATAATCATATCAGTTGCCATGCTAGTTCATATATGCATCAGAATCCTACCAGTTGACATACTAGTTCATATATGCGTCAGAATCATACCATTTGACATTCTAGTTCATATATGCATCAGAATCTTACCAGTTGACATACTAGTTCATATATGCATCAGAATCTTACCAGTTGGCATACTAGTTCATATATATGTACATCAGAATCATACCAGTTGACATACTACGCAGTCTATGCGCCAGGACATACTAATCATTATGCACGTTCAGATCGTACCACTTGTCATACTAGTCCACGAATTTGACAATCATTCCATTTGGTATACTAGTCGGTCTATGCACCAGTATCAGAGTCAGCCTCTACATCATCAATATACCACACCCAGAGAAAAATACAGTAGAACAAACTGGATTACAGGTTAAAACAACAGATTTCACATTCAAAAACCATCCAAACGATATATCTGTTGAAACAACAGATGATGTTCGTTCGTGAACAGTTTTAGCTGTTGTTTTAACATAAAATTTTGTTGTTTTAGGTATTCCGATTTCGATTCTCGGTGAAGTCAATATAATTTTTTTTCAAAACAGAAACAAAATTTTTTTTTCAGATTTCTGATATTCTGAATTCACCGAGAATCGGAACTCAGGGCTCTTGAACACTCAACCCAGGTGTCTACTGTATAACCATTATGCCATCGCTTACTTATGCTTCCCAGCGTCTAATTACAGCTTTGTTCTAAATGACACTTTCCCAAGTTTCTTTGTTGCCTCCACCGAGGATCGAGCTGCCGCTGCATGGACTGCTGAACGGAGATGTTAACCATCAGGCCATCGCGTGCTTATGTTTGATGGCGTCGAATTGCAGCTTTGTTCTATGACAGTAATGGGAGTATCTTCGCTGTTGAATTACTGTTAAGTCTGTTGGATTAACTGCAGAAGTCTGTTGTGAGAGTGGTAAATCTGTTGGATCAACTTAAATTTGTTGGATTAACTGCAGAAGTCTGTTGTGAGAGTGTTAAATCTGTTGGATTAACTTAAATCTGTTGGATTAACTGCAGAAGTCTGTTGTGAGAGTGTTAAATCTGCTGGATTAACTTAAATCTGTTAAATTAGCTGCAGAAATCTGTTGTGAGAGTGTCTTCGCTGTTAAATGATTGTTAAATCTGTTGGATTCACTGTAAATCTACATTACTTGACCAGATTTCCGTCAATACAAAAGTTTTTGGTATTAACAGTAAAGGACTGTTGATATAACTGTGATTTTTTCTCTGAGTGCAGTTTATTCTTTAGAAAGTAGCGAATATTTGTATTTATCAAAACACCAAAAAGCATCTGTGAATTATAAAATAAAAAAGAAGCAGTTACAAGAATAAAATAAAAGCAATTGTCCTCTTCTGTATCAGCATGTACCAATTGGTATACTAGTAAGCCTTTGCATCAGCAATATACCAGTTGATATAATAGTTCATACACAGACAAAAATGAGCAAAATGTTCTGCGTTCGAAGTAAACACAATTTTGTTTTCTATATTTTTAAAATTATGTAGTTTATACGGCTGATTCCTTGGAAACTCATATATATCACATCGACTTTTTGTGAAATTCAATGTTACGATAAATGACTTTTGAAAGTGTATACAGTGTAAATGGGCTATAAGAAATAGCCCCTGATTCGCATTGCGCTACAACTTAACAAATTAACGCCCATTGTACCATACGAGTACACTTATTCAAATATCGCAAAAAGGCATTTTAAATATCGAAAACATATAGTTTTGCTACAAGTAAGACATAAACTGCTTTAACGCAAGTAAATTATGCAGTTTCATATTTAGAGTGCCCATTAACCCCTTACGAGAACACCTATTTGCTGGAAATTGAAACAATATTTTTTTTTTTTTTAATTTATTAATTCATGGTGTTTAATTTTACTTATACTTTTAAAAACAACTGTATCAAAACCAGTAGAATAAAAAGTTGTGACATCTTAGGGTTGTGACATTTTATGTTTAACCTATTCTCATTTTAATATGGCTTAACATTTTTGGAATGAACAATTAAAAAGAATTTTTCAAAATTTTTTTTCTAAAGTGGTTTTTTAGCCATATGGCATGGAATTTACTTAACGGAAAGAAATTTTACATACGTGCGTAAGTAGTTTCAGTGGTTTTATGGGTGAAATATACAAATCATGCCACATTTACATAAAATGTGATAAAAAAAAAAATTTATTTTGTATCTCATCTCTTTTTACCAACCTTCTTCTTCCTTAGACAAGGAGGCTAAAATAACTGATCATACCAAATCGTTCCTGCGACAGTCGCGAAGTACCGCAAACTGCTGGTACCGGAAGGTACCGAGTTCTTAACCGGCTAAAATCTGCCACTATCGACAATACTCCCCAAAACTTATGGGAGGGTTTTGGTCGTTCCAGCGACAACAACAACAGATGAAGTCCATGTCTTCCAAATTAACTAAGATATTCTTCTTATCTTTGTTTAGCTTCTAAGAATGGCAATTACATACCAAGGCATCGAATCCCAAAGGTTTTTGACAATTCCGGAATTTCGGGATTTTAGAATGACAATCCCAGGGTCTTGGGATTTTCCAGGATTATCTCAGATACCGCCAAAAAGGTCGGGAGAGGTATCCAAAGACGCGTTTTGACCTATAATGCATAATTCGAAAGCGAATTCCGATATTTTCTGTCAAGAGATATTTCAACCTAGAAAGGTGCTCTGCACATAAGTAGGTCCAATTTTGGAGTCGGACCTGGTAAAACTATGGGATTTTTGCCATTAACTTTCCTCTGAAACAAAAACCTTTATTGTCGGTTTCTGATTATTGACGCTAAGTCAAGAAGAAGTTGATACCTCTTCCGTCTTTTTTAGACGTGTTCTAGCAGTTTCGGGATGCCGAAGCCCGCGGGTTTGAACCAATATGGTACGGGAGGCGTGGAATTCGATATCGGGATTCCCCTAAATCAAGTCAAAAGCTACGTAAGAAACGTCTGCGGACTTCAGCGTTTAGCAAACGAATGCGATATTGGGGTCTATCAGCTATTACTGTGGAGCTACCGACGTAGGAAAAGATACCTCTGCGAGTAAGGGGTTTAGAATATGCCCGAGGTAGGTAAGTCGGTCGTAAGAGGCGCCTAAAGTCCACTTGAACCCCGGCTACGGGGTCAACGAAATCATTCCAATACAGTGGGGCTAGTACCACAAGGGGTTATTCACCGGAATGTACAGGATCCATATCCGGCAAAGCACTGTCAACATCAGTACAACCCTGTCTGGCCTGTCAAGTAACTTTTTATAAGTTGATCTTCCGACTAGGCAGGGCGAAGTACTGACACAACAACAACGACGGAGGAAAAGATAATAGATTCATCAGAATCTGGGGGTGGATTTCGATGAAGTCGATGCAACCCCTATCGACTCTCCGGAATTATTTCCGACTGGAGCTCCGCCGAAATAGCTGATAGACCTTATTGTTAGAGAAATTATAAAAAATGAATGCAGAATTCATCAAATAAAATATTTCACTTCCGTTGGGTAAAATCTATTCCGTATGGCATGGTATGAAATGAAAAAAATCGTAGAGCCTTACTCAACTGTCCTATTTTAGTATTTTTTTATTGTTAAATTATTAAAATTATGAAGTAACTTTTTTTTGCAAAAAAACGAACTCGATAGAGACACTTGAGTTTTTAATTATAGCAATTTATTGGGTCCAGCTCTCAAAATTTTAAATATTTATTTTTAGAGATAAAGCCTCAAAGAAAAATACATAATTAAAAAAAAAGTTAATTCCTTAATTTAATGTCATAAAACAGCCATTGAAATGAGACTATGCCATATAGCATAGAATATCCGAAAGGGTTAATTAATAACCGCACACGGCCACTGTGACTACCATTTTTTGAATTTTTACAAAACTAGAGAACAAAGTTTAGTCCCCTATAGGACCATAGTCAAGCAAATTATTTTGAAAGCAATTATGGCATATTGTGGTTTGTTATACATTTTTAACATTAAAGTCGGTGAACACAAATATATCAGGGGGGTCACTCTGTATTGCGATGCGAAAGAAAATTTTTTCGCATTTGCCTTAGCGACACTCTGTAACTCAACTATCGCAACGGAAATTGGACATTTTCGGATTTGTTTTTTCCCTTTTCGCATTCATTTTTTCCCTCTTGAATCGCGTACACTCTGTATCGCGAAAGTGAAATGTCAATTGCTTTGTACATACGGATTTGTCTTCCTACAACAAAACGCAGTCGAACCGCTATCGCACCGCTAAACAATTTTGAATAAAATTAAATTTTTAAACATATTCTTGTAAATTATTGTAGAGCTATTAGTATACTTACCTTTCTTATCGAAAAACATGTTTATTTTGGCGCTTATTTCGCAAAATTAATAAAAAAAAATGTATAAGGTTAGCACTATTGAGGGTGTGGGGCACTCACCACTTTGGGACTTCCGTTATTTCCTTTGCAAATAAACACTACACTATTGGTTTTAGTTTTAAGTTTTTAAAGTTTACTAATATGATTTTATTTAATAATTTTGTTCTTTAGTTCACACCGTTAATTCACAATAGGTACTAAAAAGGTTGGTATTTTCTTACGCTTAAGAGAGTGGATATTAGACCGCGCGCTCAACGACAACTGAACTCAGCGGCCATCGATGGCCGCCCGCTAAGCTGTGCAGTGAGCGGACCATCATATATATAAAAAGGTAAGTACATAGAAAAAAAGCTGTAGTTTTCCAATTTAAACGTGTTACATTAGGATGGGTCGAATTCACAGGGAAATTAAAATTTAGGGTAAGTATGGATGCACATGGTAAGTATAATAGAAGGTAAATATTTAATGTTAAAGGTAAGTATATATACATATGTATGTTGGTATTTATGGAATTCAAATTTAAGTATAGATATTTACGTATTTATAGAATTCAAGGTAAGTATCAAGTCGTCATCCATGTCTTCAACATGGCGGCCGGCCTGCGGAGTAGACAAATTTAGCAGCTCTTGCAGTTTTTGCAGCGTAACCTTTGCCTGGTTTACTAACTTCCTTATGTTACGCTGACTGCCATTACGGTTCTGCAAACGAGGTCGTTCAATAGTGCGATGTCGAACTCTGCGCTGTTCCTCGCGCGGATGACGTGCAGGTGGCGGAGGCGTCGAATTTCGGTTGCGGGTCGAGGTTGGAGTGGAGGGACGATGCAACAATGTGTGGTGAACTCGGCCGCAGTGGCGGCAGCTGCCGGTGGAGTTGCACTCACCCGTGGTGTGCGACGTGGCCAAACAATTCACACAGTAGCGATGGGTACGTGCTGACTCGTATCGCTCTGCTGGCGTCATAATCAAGAATGCGTGGCATTGGCGCAAAGCGTGTTGACGACAGCATAAGCGAAATTTTCCCAGTTCCACGATGATGTCTGTGGAGAAAAACGTTAGAGGAAAAAAGGAAAAAGAAATCGGCATTAGGGTAAATTACGGTTGATATGAGGATAAGATAATTCTGGCTGGGATGATAAATGCATGAGAATTAGGAGGGGGTCAATAAACAGATTTTTGTGATGTTCCGTGTTATAACTCCATTTTGAGTGCGGATATCGAGGACGGGAACATTTCCATCGGGTCCTGCATGCCGCTTTGAAACACGTCCGAGACGCCACTCATTGGGTGGCAGCAGGTCATCTTTAACCACGACTAGATCGCCTTCTTTAAGGTTTGTTTGAGGGGTTTTCCATTTTTGACGTTTATGCAGCTGTTGAAGATACTCGTTCTTCCAGCGGCTGCTGAATTGATGGTGTAAAACTTTAAGTAACTGCCATTTTCGAGTTGGGTTTAGATTTTCTGCATTAGGTTCCGGTAGGGACATTAGGGGGGCACCACGCAGAAAGTGTCCTGGGGTTAACGCGAGTAGGTCCGTAGGGTCCTCAGACATTGGAGAAATAGGCCTGGAGTTGAGGACTCCTTCAATTCGAACGATGAGGGTCGTGAACTCTTCAAAGGAGAACTTTTGATTGCCGGCTACTTTTGTTAAATGGGTTTTAAAACTTTTAACTGCTGCTTCCCATAGACCACCCATGTGAGGAGCATATGGTGGTATGAATTGCCAAGAAAGGCCTTGGGGAGCATATTTTTCTTGCGCTCCAATGATGCTGAGTGTAAGAATTAAAGGGGGATGTGGGGGTTTTCGACCGTTGTTTCAGTATGTTGAATTTATGTTGGCGGCGTAGAGAGGGGTGCTTGTAAATATGTGAGGTTTTGGAGTATATGTATAACGAAAGTAAGTGGTATATGGGTAGGGTGCAATGGGTTTAGGGGTCGTGCATATATGACGTCACGCGATTTTTGGTAGTTTTTGACCCCCCCTCCCCCCATGTCACACCCAGTCACAAACGCCAGACCCCCCCCTCCCCCTCGAATGTCACATCACACCCTTAATAAATATAAATTCAATATTTATTTGACATAAAATCTGATACATATTGAATGTTTATATTAATGTTTATATTAATTATTAAATAATATTTGCCAATCGAAAGAATGAAAACGTGCTAAATTTGAAAACGTTCATGGACGTTGCACGCTAGAAAACATGCAAAAAATAACGTGACATCACGTAAGTGCTACCCCCCCCCCCCCCCCCCCCTTCCCCCCATGTCACATTTCGTCACAAATCGCAGACCCCTCCCCCCCTCAAAGAGCGTGACGTCATATATGCACGACCCCTTATATATATATGTATACGAGTGCGTTATTTAAAATTTTAGCGGATTATTAAAATTTTATAATTTAAAATTTCTGCAAATGAGAACGTAAGGGGTTTCTCATATATTTTCTTAGAGATCCGCTAAGTTATGATCGGGTATATAGAGGATATATGGGGTAAAATATATTTATATGAGGATGAGTGTAAGTATGTAGGTATATGGGATAAAAATTAAAACGGCACTTACTTTTGGCTGGTGACTACCTTTTTTGAGTATACGGGACTTGATGACTTCTTCGGTAACGGGGATTTTTCTGCTGCTTGCTAGCTGCTTTTTGATATGAGGAACTTTGATGATGATTTTGTTGCTTTTAAGGTAGACTGTACCTTTCTTCTTATTTCTTTATTTGCCTTTTTTCTCTTTTTAGGTTATTTTTCACTTTTATTATTTTTTTTTATATTTTTCTTCCAGATGATTTCAGAAAATGTTTTTTAAATAGAGAAGTGCAAAAATTTGTTTCTTTCTGGTTTTTTTCTCAAAAATTATTCTTCAAACTTTTTAATAATAAACTTTTTTCTTTCAGGTTTTAAAAAAATTTTCTTTCACGGTTTTTTTTTTTTGTTTTTTTTTAACCTCTTTTTTTCTTTTCCAGGTCACCAAATTTGAATTTTTCTTTTTATTTTCCTTTCAGGTCACCAATATTGTAATTTTTTTCTTCTTTTTCAGGTAAGTTTTATTACCTTTTTACTTTTTTTTCAAATTTTTGTTCAAAACACCAATTTTTCATCAAAATTTTCTTTTTCAGGTTTTTCCTTACGAATTTTTGATAATTTTTCACGGTTTTTATACCTTTCATGAACATGAAATGGTATTATAACTTTGGTCCGATGTTTGTAAATATGAGAAGAAGAAGAGATAGACCCATCAATAAGTATACCGAAATGATCAGGATGACGAGATGAGTTGATTTAGCCATGTCCGTCTGTCCGTCTGTCTGTCTGTCTGTTTGAACGCAAACTAGTCCCTCAGTTTTTGAGATATTTGGCTGAAATTTGGTATGCGGCCACCATTTTCCAATATAGGAATCATTTGTCGGAACCAGCAAGATCGGACCAATATAACATATAGCTCCCATACAACCGATTATTCCGATAAACGGATTTTGGGCTATAACTCCTGTAATTAAACACGAAGGAACGTGAAATTTTATATGTGTTGCTATTTTTATATGTGAAATATCGATGTTGAAAATCATCGAGATTGGATAAATATTTCACATAGCCCCCATACAATCGATTGTTCCGATAAACGGATTTTGGTAGATAACTCCTGTAATTATATAGGTAGGAACGTGAAATTTTGGAAGTATCGCTATTTTTATATGCGAAATATCGATGTTGAAAATCATTGAGATGGCATAAATATTTCACATAGCTCCCATACAATCGATTATTCCGATAAGCGGATTTTGGGCTATAAGTCCTGTAATTATATCGGTAGGAACGTGAAATTTCGTAAATGTTGCTATTTTAGAATGTGGAATGTCGATGTTAAAAATCAATGAGATTGGACCAATCGTGACGCTTATTCATGAAAGGTATTTAGCCTTCGGCACAGCCGAAGACAGCTTTCCTATGTTTTTCTCACTTTTTATTTGTAGGTATTTTTTCACCTTTTAGTTGCAGCCGTTTTTTTTTCTTTTTTAGGAGCACCCTAATGACTTTTTTCACTATACCACTTTCTTTCGACTTTTTTTGTTAGTTTTAATTCTATAAACTTCTTTTATTTTTTCATAAAAACGTTTTTGTTTGTTTCTAGGCGCTGATTCACTTCGTCGGTTTTAGTTTTAAGTTTTAAAATAAAGTTTACTAATATGATTTTATTTAATAATTTTGTTCTTTAGTTCACACCGTTAATTCACAATAGTTTCCAAGGAATCACCCATACACGTTTATTGTATTTTTAATTTAATTATAAACAGATTACTAGAGGCTAGGTGATGAAAAGTTCTTAGGTTAAATAGGTTTAATTAATTTTAGTTAACACTAGGTAAATATATTTCATTGCGTGAAGTATAACTATAGAGAACTGAACTGCACTTTTTGAATTCAACTTGCAATGGCTCCTTTCAAGTTGCGCGTTCGTCAAGTTTGATTAAATAGGTAAAGGTCCAGTTACATTAAACTTTGTAGGATCCACTTTCACACAAAGTTTGTGGAACGTAAAGCGAAGCTAATTTTGGCAAATGCTCAAAAATGAGGCGCGCATTTGTCAAAGTTTCACGAAGTTTTATATAATAGGAGCTTTAGGGTTGTATGTTTAGGTAAGGTAAATTAAGGTTACTTAAGGTTATTATTATTATAAGGCCTTATTACACCGCGACCATTAGTACTATCTATTGTGTGATACTTAAGGTTAAGTTAGTCGTCCACTGCGGAGTTCCCGTCCCACATACATATGTACACGGAGGGAAATCTATGGATCGAACATCCATAATTATTGATACCACATTAAATAAAAATTGATAATCCTGTCCCATCAATGCATTTTTGATAAATCACTATTGAAGTGGTATCCATATAAACTATTGATAAATTCTAAATAATTTAAAAAACAAAATTTCATACAATTTGACTTCTGGTTTTAGTAAGATTCGAACCCTGCTCTTCTGCCACGTTAGCCCAGTGTTCTACCATTCGGCTACGGCATATAATAAAATTTTTAGAAAAATGTTCAATCATAAGAAATTAAAAAAATTTTGAATCCAAAAAAAAGCTCTAACAAGTTTTAACATTGTTAGGTAATCCATAGTAAAAATTGTTGAACTATTATGATAATGCGTCCCAGAAAAATTTACATTTCGCCCATATATATTAATACGCTGTCTCTACCATTATTACTATGCAGTAAATATGGATATGGATATTGCGATAATAGAAATTCATATCATGACCATAGATATTAGCATGTCGTTTAAATATATTAGCATTCTATCCATAAATATAAAAAATAGTAATGATGATCGAAATGGTTGACATGTTATCTGACTTTTTATTGGGTGCAAATAATATTTGATAACTCGTTCATTCTGAATGAATATTTCATCAAACTCGTCGCTATCAATAGTGATATTGTCACAACATTCAAGCCATTTCTCTCAGTGTATATATAGATAAAAAAAAAAAAAAAAAAAAAAAAAAAAAAAAAAAAAAAAAAAAAAAACTAATGGCGGCGATATACCAACAGGTTATCATAACCTCTAACGAGATTTTTAGCCGAGCTTCTCTTTCCAACTTGTGGTGTGTTGCTTTTGAGTTTTCCTACAAGTTGGCGGGACCTACAGTTTTTTGCCGACTCCGAACGGCACTTGCAAAGCAAATGAATTTTTTGCTGAGAAGCTTCTCATGGCAGAAATACACCCGGAGAGTTTGCCAAACTACTGCCGAGGGGCGACCCCGTTTAGAAAAATTATTTTCTAAATAATATAACACGACTTGGTGTAGTACTGCCGTCCTATTTAAGAATGTGGGTACCCGGGTATCTACATTCTAGCTCAAACCGAAATAATGAACAAAATGTGTGTTGGATCTGGACTTTTCAACATATATTAATTTTGTAATTAAAAATTATCATTTTAAAAAGTCCACATCCAAATCTTTCTATTTATGCAAAAAAAAACATTAATTTCGATTTCTGTGTATGCAAAATGTAGATACTAATCTTTTTTCAATGCAAAATATTGTTAGAAAACTCTTCATTAGCATATAGTGCATATTTTGTATGTAATATAAAAGGAGCCCAGCTACAAAAAGTTGAGACTCCTATTTAAAAATGTGGGTATCTACAAATTATAGAGCAGATACGTCGCCTTTGAATAGGAAACCGCCTCTTATTTCACTTGGTTTCCTATTAAAAGTGTAGATACTGCAAAGTTTTGTAGATACCCACATTTTTTTTTAGGATTTGTGGAAAAGCTGTGTAGATACTGCAAAAGACAGAATTTAATTTAGCATAACTTTATATTCATTTGCAAATTACAAAATATTTTTGCAAGAATAAACTCAAATTTTCAAGACGAGTACACCTATATAAATAACTTATTTTCGAAAAAATATGTATATACCCACATTCTTAAATAGGACGGCAGAGTAGGCCGAGCACTTAACACCAGAAATATAGCAGTTGACATACTAGTTCATTTATACATCGGAATCATATTTGTATTTACCCAAACTCGAAAAAGCATCTGTGAATTACAAGAGAAAAGATTAAGCAAACCAAAAATTTCAAATAATGTTTGCATATTACAATGTAGTATGAAATGGAAACATTCTGATTAGTATTTTTTCTTAAATTGATTAGACTTTTTCTGACCACACCTTTTTCAGTTTATATTCAGAAAGTTACAATTCATATTCAGAATTTCCATTTGATATTCAGAAAAATACAATTAACATTCAGAAAATTACAATTGATATTCAGAAAATTTTCTGAATATAAACTGAAAAGGTGTAGTAGGATTTCAACCCGAAATTCATACATACTTGCATACTAGTATGAACCAGGATTTTTCTGACTAGTATGCTATGAGATGGCAATTGTCCTCCTCTGCATCAGCACCATACTAATTGCGTAGTCAGCCTCTGCATCAGGGGTATACCAGTTGACATACCAGTTCATATATGCATAAAAATCATACCAGTTGACATAGTAGTTCATTTATGCATCAGAATCATGCCAGTTTACATACCAGTTCATTTATGCATCATAATCATATCAGTTGACATACTAGTTCATATTTGCATCAGAATTATACCATTTGACATACTAGTTCATATATGCATCAGAATCTACCAGTTGACATACTACTCAGTCTGTGCGTCAGGACATACTAATCATTATGCCCATTCAGATCGTACCACTTGTCATACTAGTCCACGTATTTGACATTCATTCCAGTTGTTATACTAGTCGGTCTATGCACCAGTAGCATAGTCAGCCTCTACATCAGCAATATACCAGTTTATTCTTTAGAAAGCAGCGACTGTTTGTATTTACCCAAACACGAAAAAGCATCTGTGAATTACAAGGTAAAAAAGAACCAGTTACAAGAGAAAAAGGAAAGCAGATGTCCTCTTTTTGCATCAGCACCATACCAATTGGTATACTAGTCAGTCTCTGCATCAGCATTATACCAGTTGATATACTAGTTCACACACAGCCAAAAATTAGCTAAAGGTTCTGAGTTCGTTTCTCGCTAAAGTCAACACAATTTTTTTTCTATATTTTTTAAATTATGTAGTTTATTGTATTTTTAATATAATTATTGAATTCAACTTGCAATGGCTCCCTTCAAATTGCGCGTTCGTCAAGTTTGATTATATAGGTAAAGGCCCAATTGCATTAAACTTTGTAGGATCCACTTTTCTTACAAAGTTTTTTGAACGTAAAGCGAACCGAAATTTTGGCAAATGCTCGAAAACGGGGCGCGCGTTTCACAAAGTTTTATATAATTGGGGCTTTAGGGTTGTCTTTTTAGGTAAGGTAAATTAAGGTTACTTAAGGTTAAGTCATTTCTATACTGTGTTTGCTATAGTTTTCGCGTCAATTGAAATTGATAATAAACAAAAAAAAAAATCAACCAATAAATCAAGGAAAAAAGTTTTTAAGAAAGCTAAAAGGTATGTATTAAAACAGTTATTAAAAATAAAAAAGTGCACGGTGGAAGTTAAAAAGAATAGTTTGGTTTTGTGCAAAAAAAAAATATTTGTTTGCTTAGTTTTTGTTTTGGTATATTGATATTCAATTGACGCGAAAACTATAGCAAACACAGTATAGAAATGAAAAGTAGCGGGATCACGTGTGTCATTTGTAATACAATGTAAATAAACAGTACCCAGCAAACCATCGGAGTTATAATTATCAATATTGATAAATGTATCAAATATTTTGAATTCTATTTAAAAAATAATTTGAAAATAATTTTAATAAAATACAACTGGTTTTTTACGCAAAATCAAAATACTTGATAAAAAAATTTGTATCTTTACAATTTAACAAGAATATAGAATCGAGGTGTTAGTCTACTTAAAAAAAAGAAATTGCATTATGGGAAAGTCGAGTTTCATAGATTTTCGGAACATTGTTGTTGATTTTCGGAAAAAGGTATTAAAATTCAAAAAATGGACGGAAGCGCCCTCTGGCGGACGTCAAAATTAAAAATCAATACCAGAAATGGATTTATCAACCCTAAAAACCCCCAGATGCACATATAGAATGTTTTTTTTATTGTTTTCAATACAGCTTTTCTACAAGTGAACCACGTAAAAATAAAGATAAAATCCAAAAAGGACGTAAGCGCTCTCTGGCGGACGTAAAAAGAAAAAACGAATGTCAGAAATGGATTTATCGACCCCAAAAACCCCCAGATGCATATACAGAATGATTTTTTTCTAGTTTTCAATACAGCTTTTCAACGAGTGAATTACTTAAAACAAAAAAATACAAAAATAAAAGGACGGAAACGCCCTCTGGCGGACGTGAAAATAAAAAATGAATGTCGGAAATGGGTTTATCGACTCAAAAACCCCCCAAATGCATATATAGAATTAATTTTTTTAGTTTTCAACACAGCTTTTTAACAAGTGAATCACTTTTTTAAGAAAAAAAAAATACGTTTGAAAAATCCGCTAGCTCGAAATTCATGTTAGACCTATAGTTTCTTCGGCAAAAATGCTTGAAATTATCCAATTAACCACAATCGCCATGGGCCCCTGATGCAAAAAAAATCGACCCGCTCTAGTATATATAGATAAAAGTAGATCTTATTTTAACATCAAAATTAGTCAAAGTAAGACTGCTTTCATGCTGGGCCATAAACTCGAGTTAAAGGAGCATTGTTATAGTTAATTTATATTGTTGTTGTCAATAAACTCAATATTATTCCGCAACGTAAAAAAAAATGGCGGTTATATACCAACAGGTTGTCATAACCTATAACGGGGGTGTAAAAGTAGGTCGCCTCCCAGTTGGTGCACCCTGGGTAACGCTAAATGACGTACATAGCCTACATGGCTAGTTTCTTGTATTGCCGGTTCTACAAGAACGGTACCAGTACTTGTGCTGTACCCATCGTGCCGAAACGACCCGGGCCGTTTTCTTATATCGACCCGGCCAAGAGCAATACACTCGGGGTGACCCTGTCTGACATTTAGGCAGGGCTACACCTCGCTACAACAACAACAACAACATAACCTATAACGAGATTTTTGCCGAGCTTCTCTTCCAACTTATAGCGTGCTGCTTTGATGTTTTTCCTACAAGTTGGCGGGACCTACGTTTTTTTTTTAAATTGAAAAATCTATGACTGTTCAATCAATAGTTGAATGCAGTTATTTCAACTAAAATTACCGTTCAAACAACCAAATTTTGGTCAAATCAACAGAATTTGGTCAACTTCAGGATAAAAGTACGAGATTGTTGTTTTTACCAGTGCCTTTTTTCTGGGTATTGTTGGTAACACCAGAAATATAGCACTAGATCATATATACAACAGCATCATATATGTATGTATTTACCCAAACACGCAAACGCATCTGTGAATTACAAGAGAAAAAAAGAAGCAAACCAAAAATTTCAAATAATGGTTGCATAGTACCATGTAGTACAATAGATCGTACTAAAGGTCGCGGTGGAATAAGGCCTTATAATAATAATGTACCATGAAATGGAATTTTTCTAATTAGTATTTTTTCTAAAATAGATTAGACTTTTTCTGAAAGTAACAATTTATATTCAGAAAATTAAAATTCATATTTAGAAGTTCCATTTGATATTCAGAAAAATACAAATTCCATTCAGAAAATTACAATTAATATTCCAAAAACTTTCTGAATATAAACTGAAAAAGGTGTATGATTTCAACCAGAAATTCATACATACTTGTATACTAGTACGAACCAGGATTTTTGTGATTAGTATGA
The DNA here is from genome assembly GCA_964058755.1 of Campiglossa producta. Classification (NCBI taxonomy): domain Eukaryota; kingdom Metazoa; phylum Arthropoda; class Insecta; order Diptera; family Tephritidae; genus Campiglossa; species Campiglossa producta. The sequence continues at coordinate 29,624,348 of CAXKVI010000005.1, read as the reverse complement.
TTTCGCCCAGCAAATTATAGTTGTATACTAGTATGTTTACTGATTAGATTGGCATTGATTGGTTTAAGGGTAATCAGCAATGAACTAGTATGAAAACAGCCATAAAACGTATAGTAAACGAGCTAGGTGTCTACTGAGTAGTTTGGAATTGATTAGGAGCTGGTCATTCGTTCGCCTTCGCGAGTGGATGTGTTTTTTTGTGCTGTGGGGTGTGCGCTTTGTAAACACAAACTACTAGCTAACAATCGAACTTAAATAAAAAATATCAATTGTGCTATATGCAAAGGAAAAGTTGGCCACATGGATCCAACAAAAGTGGAGTGCTCAACATGTAATTTATATCTTCACGGCTCTTGTGTGAAAATGTCCATAAAATAACATAAAATTTTGCTGCGACAAATGTACATCTGCCCGTACATCTGCCCTTAATTGAGATACCTTTTCACCACTTCGGCCAACGCAACAACAATTGGCATCAACATCACAACAACAAGGCAAACCGCGAACAAAGCCAGCAGTCACTACCAGTTCTAACCTTTACAACAACAACATCTTAGTCCAAGCAATAAAAAATCAAATAGCAATGACAATGCTGATATGGTAAACGGAATGTGCGAAGGGGATGAAGAAAATGTTACGCTTCAGCTCTTGTACAAAGACATTTTATGCCTTAAGACACTCAATATTGATTTTCTTAAAACAATTCACTGTCTAAGAGAAGAAAACAAAGTTCTAACAGAGAAAGTCGTTAAACTTGAGCGACAGGTGAATTCAATTGCGCAGAAACAGCTAGAGAACGACATTGACATTGTTGGTTTACCTAACGTTAAGCCCGATAACATTATCTCTTGTGTTGAGAATTTGTTTGCTGATGCATTGGGAGTGGCTTTACCAGCTGATCAAATTGAAAGATGCTACCATTGTGTATCAATACCAAGTGTGAACTCTTCTTTTGACAACACACATTAAAATGTCGGTTTGTTTACATACTGCACATATTAAAATGTCGCCAGCACCGAATAACAGAAAAGCAATGGCGTTGTTTAACATCCTGCACACATCAACATGGCGGTCTCCTATCTTTTACCAAATGGTAGAAAGAGATGGGAAGATGGAAAGAAGTGAGACAAAAAAGGAAATTAAAAACAGGTGACTAAACTCACTTTGAAGTTTTCACGACTATGTCTGTGATATCACACTTGTTATTAACCACAATCTCAAACAGGTGTTAAACTCATTTTGGAATTTTGACGTCTATGCAGAAGAGTTTACACTTGGTATTGATACACAATGGATGCTACATTAAGCCAACAAAACGTAGCAACACCTCGCCAGCCCCGATTCCAAGTATTTGTGTGCGTTTCTCTTCGCGTGAGATTAAGAGCAAAGTAATGCGAGCTAAATCCAAAGCAAAAAACAAATTCACATCGGATATCTTTCCTAGTGCTAACATGAAGCAGACAATTTTTATTAACGACAGCCTTACACCCTATAACAGAGCTTTATATGCAGCTGCAAATAAAATAAAAAAAGAGAAACATTATAAGAATGTATGGGTTAGGGGTTCAAAAATAATGTTAAGAAAAGCTGAAAAGGGGGTTGTTGTTGTTGTGAGATCTTTTGATGATTTGTCGGGTTACCAGACTAGTTAGATTACCAACTGTTTAAAACCCAAAGTCATGAAAACATTAATACCGAATGATTACAACAGCGACAACATACCGAATGACAGCCCTATACATAGTGCTAATCTGATTGTTTCTGATAAATTCTGTCTTTATATAATCTACCAAAATATCCGTAGTTTGCGGCAAAACTTTGAATCCTTGTTGTGTAACTTATAAGCATTTCCCATCCTTTCTGATTTCATTTTCGTGTCAGAAATATGGATTTACTCCCATGAAACTGACTTTTATAGTATCCCCGACTACAATTTCTTTGCTAATAACAATGATAATTATTTTGCAGGAGTTTTTGTGCGTAATAATATCACGGAGGGAAATTTATGGATGGAACATCCATAATTATTGATATCACATTAAATAAAAATTGATAATTCTGTCCCATCAATGAATATGGATGTTTCATCAATGCTTTTTTGATAAATCACTATTGAAATTGTATCCATATAAACTATTGATAAATTCTAAATAGTTTAAAAAAACAAAATTTTATATAATTTAACATCTGGTTTCAGTAAGATTCGAACCCTGCTCCTCTGGCACGTTAGCCCAGTATTCGACCATTCGGCTACGGCATTTTATAAAATTTTTAGAAAAATGTTCAATCATAAGAAATTCAAAAAATTTTGAATTAAAAAAAAACGCTCCAACAAGTTGTAATATTGTTAGAAAATCCATAGTAAAAATTGTTGAACTATTATGATTATGTGTCCCAGAAAAATTTACATTTCGCCAATCTATTATATTAATGAGCTAACAAATTTTACATATAAATAATTGCCAAGCTTAAACCCTTACTAAATATGCATAAATATTTATGAAATGCATATGGATTTGTTGGCATACCTCTAAAGCAGTGCACAATTATCTAATATATAACCAATCCTGCTTCATTTATCTGGAATAAGCGAATGAAAATTTCTCATGCAACTTGAATTGGTTATCTAACAATCAATTTGTAAATAAAGCGATAGCCCAGTGGGAAGCGTCAGGGGGTAGTGGTCGAGCGGTTGATGGTTCAAGTACAGTTACAGCTATCGGCCAAAATTTTTTTCTTTTTTGTCATTGAAAATTGTTTATATTTTTTATATATTTTTATATTTCTAATCTTGACTTTTTAAAATTTTTATAAACAATATTTTTATGTTTGTGATATCTATTTTCGAGAAAGAAAAAATTTGGTGCGAATATTTTTAGTTTACGGAAAGCCATGTGAAATAATAATTTTAGATCATAAATATACATACATACCACCCATTATAGAAATGCTATAACCGCTTATACAATTTCTTTTTTTTTTTTTTTGGTAAATATTTCAAAAAATTACCATTAATATAAGTCTGACTGCTCTAATTTTTGAAGATGTAAGCTGCAAGTTGCGAATTTTTTTCAAACATAGTGGTCTGTTTATTCAATTTCTGTAGATTATTTCGATAAATTTCACGATTTCTATCGATTGAGATAGAGTTGCTGATAAATTCCTTATTTAAAGTATAAAAATCGAAAACATATTTTATGGATACTTAAATTTTTAACTAAACCAAGTGATAAGCGGAATTCTTAAATTTTACCGAAGACAACAAATAATTTCTTTTCATATGTATATATGTATTAACTTTTAAAAGGGCAGATTTGCAACCCAAGCCCCAAACAAGTCTAGACCAAATAGAATAGAATTTTTTTAAAAATCAATATACATTTTTTTTCTTTAAATCAAAAGAAAAATCCATATAAAGTGTCTTTTAAATATTGCTAAGTTATGGTTAAAGAAAAAAGCTAGAAAACCCTCAAACTTTTTTTGACCTAACCAGAATTTGTAATTTACCCCCACTAAAAAGTTTTAAAACGACGCCATGTATAATACATTTTTTTAAAATACAACCCATACTTCTCTAAAATGAATGTGTAACTATTTTCGTTCTCTCGCTCATTAATATTCTTTAATATTACACGAACTCATATTTCCAAATTTCCACCCCTTCAAAATAAACGTCAAACCAATTTCATACTCATATCTATTTGCATACAAATATACATACATGCGTAAATACTCCAATTCTCTCGCTCATTGAGTTCAAACAGTAGATTCGTATATGTATATTGAAATGTTACACTCCAAATAGATGGCGTCGGCGCGAATAGCCAATTTGTTTCCGCATGAGAGTTGCCCCAATATGTGTTGTTATGTACCAAAGGATTAAAAAAAAAGTGACAATTTGTTTTTCTCATATCTCGCACGCTTTAGTAAGTTTAGTTTAAAAATAAAATTTTTAGGAAAGAAGCAATCAATGTTTTAACTTTCTGTATTGAAATTCTTCAAGGAAAAAAAAAAAAAAAATTAGATTGAAATAGATACACCCATTGCCGTCAATTTTATATAATATGAAATTTTGCTTTTTTAAAAAAATAAAAATCAAACATCTTTTTCGTAGAATTCTATAATAAAAATGAGATAACTATGGTCGCCATATATTCCAAAGTATTAAAAACAAATGAAAAACTAAAAATATTATATTGTTGTGCCATAAAATCCTGAAAATCTTAAATTTTCAATTACATATATTTATAATAAAATGTAATTTAACTATAAAATTTTTTGGGAAAACGTAATCAAAATTATATTTTTCCATAAAACTCTAATATGTATGTATATATCTAAATAGAGATTCAAAAGGCCAATCAAGCTTCACTTAATTGTAGAATTCCATATTAAAAAAATTTATTCAAGGAAAAATTCCGAGGTAATAGATTTGTTTAAAATGAAATTCTACAAAGTTTTATGTTTTCATAACACCATTATTAAAATGTGAAATAGGGCAACCATGGCCAAACTTTTAATTTGAAAAAAATATGTCGCAATCAAAGGTGGCTTGCGTACCACCAAACAAAAAAAATGTTTCAAAAAAATAAAATAATAATTCAATATGGCTCCTGTTATTGGAGTACCAAGCTTATTTTGAGAAATTTGTATATGTGTGTAAAATACCAGCAATGGAAATATTTTGATTCTCTCGCTTTTTGAGAGTTAGAGTAATAGCGTCAAACTCATATTTCGAAGTTGGCTGAACTTCAAAGGAAACCACTCTTTATCTTCATTCTCTCCCTCATTAAACACGTCCTATTATGAGAGAGAAATTATTTTCATTCCCTCGCTCATTGAGTACTTCGGTACATTATCTATTATATTAATAGGCTAACAAATTTTACATATAAATATTTGCCAAGCTTAAACCCATACTAAATATGCATAAATATTTATGAAATGCATATGGATTTGTTGGCATACCTCTAAGGCAGTGCACAATTATCTAATATATAACCAATCCTGCTTCATTTATCTGTAATAAGCGAATGAAACTTTCTCATGCCACTTGAATTGGTTATCTGACAATCAATTTGTACATAAAGCGATAGCCCAGTGGGAAGCGTCGGGGGTAGTGGTCGAGCGGTTAGTAGTTCAAGTACAGCTGTCAGCCACATCTTTCTTTTTTTTTTGTCATTGAAAATTGTTTTTATTTTTTCAATATATAAATAATTCTTATCTTGACTTTTTTAAAATTTTTATATTTGTGATCTCTATTTTCGAGAAAAAAATTGCTGAATATTTTTAGTTGACGGAAAGCATATGCATACATACCACCCATTATAGAAATGCGATAACCGCTTATTCAATTTGGGGTTTTAGGTCTAATTTTTGATGATATAAGATCGAAGTTGCGAAATTTTTTCAAACACAGTAGTCTATTTATCGGACTTCGGTAGATTACTTCTATAAATTTTAGTGATTTCTACCGTTTGAGACAAAGTTGCTGATAGACTCCCTATTTAAAATATAAAAATCGACAACATATTTAATATGTACTTAAATTTTTAACTAAATCAAGTGGTTAGCGGTCGTCTTAAATTTTACTGAAGGCAGCAACTGATTTCTATTCATATGTACATATGTATTAACTTTTAAAAGGGCAGATTTGCAACCCGAGCCCCAAAAAGACTAGACCAAATTGAATAGAAAAATTAATATATATTTTTTCTTTAAACAAATAAAAAATCCATATAAATTGTCTTAAATATTGCTAAGTTATGGTTAAAGAAAAAAGCTAGAAAATCCTCAATCTTTTTTTGACCTAACCAGAATTTGTAATTTACCCCCTCTAAAAAGATTTAAAAACACGCCTGTATAATAAGTTTCTATAAAAAGAACTCATTTTCTGCAAAATGAACCTTTCAATCTTTCACTCAACAAGCTCCTCCTTTTATTAGAGAAACTATTTTCATTCTCTCGCTCATTGCCCATACAGCTTGAATTGGTGATTTGACAATAAATTCGTAGATAAAGCAGTAGAGCAGTGGTTAGCGCATCGGATAGCGAGCGAACTGTTGTAGGTTCGAGAACAGCTCCGGGCTACAATTTTTTTTTTTTTCATTGAAATAGTTTTTTCTTTTTAAAACATCTTTAGGTATATGAGTATTTCTAATCTTGATTTTTTATATTTGTGACACTTTTTTCGGAAAAAACTTACTGCGAATATTTTTATAAATATACATACATACCACCCATTATAGAAATGAGATAACCGCTTATACAATTAGGGTTTTTTGGTAAGTTTTTCCGAAAATTAAATTTTTTTTAAAAATACCCTCATATTCATAAAAAATAAAATTGGTTTATAAAGCTTTTTAAAATGACATTTTCATACAAATTTTGAATAATAAGAGCTTAATAAACCTTTTATATTTTTTATGAATAAGGGGGATATTGTTCTGTTTATCGGACTTCGGTAGATCATTTCTATAAATTTTTAAATATAAAAATTCATAATTTTTCACAGGTCCATAAATTTTGTACCAAACGAAGTGGTTAGAGGTCAACTAAAATATTACTAAAGACATTTTGCCCCGTTTCAATATACCTACATTTTTTTTTTTTTCAAAAATCAATATAAAATGTCTTTTTAAATATTTTTAAGTTGGGGTTGAGGAAAACAGCTTAAAAACCCTCAAACTGTTTTTGCATAAGGCTAGATTTTGCCTGGTTTAACCAATTTTGAATAACTTTTTTTTTTAAATCAACATACCCACATTTTTTTCAAAAATCAAATAAAAAATCGATATGAAATGTCTTTTTAAATATTTCTAAGTTATGGCTAAGGAAAAAGGCTATAAAATCCTCAAACTATTTTTGCAAAAGGCTACATTTTGCCCGGTTTCACCACTTTTGAATAATTTTTTTTTAAATCAATATACGTACTATTTTTTTCAAAAATCAAATCAAAAATCGATAAGAAATGTATTTTTAAATATTTTTAAGTTATGGTTAAGGAGAAAAGATAGAAAAACCTTTAACAGTTTTTGCAAAAGGCTAGATGTTAGCGGATTTTACCACTTTGAATACATTTTTTTTTTTTAAATCAACATACCTACATTTTTTTTTAAATCAAATCAAAAATCAAATTAAAATGTCTTCTAAATATTGCTAAGTTATGGATAAAGAAAAAAGCTAGAAAAACCTTTAACTGTTTTTGCAAAAGCCTAGATTTGCCCTAACCAGCATTTGTAATTTACCAACACTAAATAATAAATTTCTATAAATAGCACTCATATTTCTACAAAATGAATTTCATTCTTTCACTCAATAAGCTTCTCCTATTATTAGAGAAATTGTTTTCACTCCTTCGCTCATTGAGTACTTCGGTCCATTATCTATTATATTAATAGGCTAACAAATTTTACATATAAATATTTGCCAAGCTTAAACCCATACTAAATATGCATAAATATTTATGAAATGCATATGGATTTGTTGGCATACCTCTAAGGCAGTGCACAATTATCTAATATATAACCAATCCTGCTTCATTTATCTGTAATAAGAGAATGAAACTTTCTCATGCCACTTGAATTGGTTATCTTACAATCAATTTGTACATAAAACGATAGCCCAGTGGGAAGCGTCGGGGGTAGTGGTCGAGCGGTTAATAGTTCAAGTACAGCTATCGGCCACATTTTTTTTTTTTTTTTTTGTCATTGAAAATTGTTTTTATTTTTTCAATGTATAAATAATTCTTATCTTGACTTTTTTAAAATTTTTATATTTGTGATCTCTATTTTCGAGAAAAAAAATTGCTGAATATTTTTAGTTGGCGGAAAGCATATGCATACATACCACCCATTATAGAAATGCGATAACCGCTTATTCAATTTGGGTTTTTAGGTCTAATTTTTGATGATATAAGATCGAAGTTGCGAAATTTTTTCAAACACAGTAGTCTATTTATCGGACTTCGGTAGATTACTTCTATAAATTTTAGTGATTTCTACCGTTTGAGACAAAGTTGCTGATAGACTCCGTATTTAAAATATAAAAATCGACAAAATATTTAATATGTACTTAAATTTTTAACTAAATCAAGTGGTTAGCGGTCGTCTTAAATTTTACTGAAGGCAGCAACTGATTTCTATTCATATGTACATATGTATTAACTTTTAAAAGGGCAGATTTGCAACCCGAGCCCCAAAAAGACTAGACCAAATTGAATAGAAAAATTAATATATATTTTTTCTTTAAACAAATAAAAAATCCATATAAATTGTCTTAAATATTGCTAAGTTATGGTTAAAGAAAAAAGCTAGAAAGCCCTCAAACTTTTTTTTACCTAACCAGAATTTGTAATATACCCCCTCTAAAAAGATTTAAAAACACGCCATGTATAATAAGTTTCTATAAAAAGAACTCATTTTCTGCAAAATGAACCTTTCAATCTTTCACTCAACAAGCTCCTCCTTTTATTAGAGAAACTATTTTCATTCTCTCGCTCATTGCCCATACAGCTTGAATTGGTGATTTGACAATAAATTCGTAGATAAAGCAGTAGAGCAGTGGTTAGCGCATCGGATAGCGAGCGAACTGTTGTAGGTTCGAGAACAGCTCCGGGCTACAATTTTTTTTTTTTTTTTCATTGAAATAGTTTTTTCTTTTTTAAAACATCTTTAGGTATATGAGTATTTCTAATCTTGATTTTTTATAAGCTCATTAAAATTTCATAAGACATATTTTTATATTTGTGACACTTTTTTCGGAAAAAACTTACTGCGAATATTTTCATAAATATACATACATACCACCCATTATAGATATGAGATAACCGCTTATACAATTAGGGTTTTTTGGTAAGTTTTTCCGAAAATTAAAATTTTTTTAAAAATACCCTCATATTCATAAAAAATAAAATTGGTTTATAAAGCTTTTTAAAATGACATTTTCATACAAATTTTGAATAATAAGAGCTTAATAAACCTTTTATATTTTTTATGAATAAGGAGGATATTGTTCTGTTTATCGGACTTCGGTAGATTATTTCTATAAATTTTTAAATATAAAAATCCATAATTTTTCACAGGTCCATAAATTTTGTACCAAACGAAGTGGTTAGAGGTCAACTAAAATATTACTAAAGACATTTTGCCCCCTTTCAATATACCTACATTTTTTTTTTTTTTCAAAATTCAAATCAAAAATCAATATAAAATGTCTTTTTAAATATTTTCAAGTTGGGGTTGAGGAAAACAGCTTAAAAACCCTTAAACTGTTTTTGCATAAGGCTAGATTTTGCCTGGTTTAACCAATTTTGAATAACTTTTTTTTTGTAAATCAACATACCCACATTTTTTTCAAAAATCAAATAAAAAATCGATATGAAATGTCTTTTTAAATATTTCTAAGTTATGGCTAAGGAAAAAGGCTAGAAAATCCTCAAACTATTTTTGCAAAAGGCTACATTTTGCCCGGTTTCACCACTATTGAATAATTTTTTTTTAAATCAATATACGTACTATTTTTTTCAAAAATCAAATCAAAAATCGATAAGAAAATTTTTTTTAAATATTTTTAAGTTATGGTTAAGGAGAAAAGATAGAAAAACCTTTAACAGTTGCAAAAGGCTAGATGTTGGCGGATTTTACCACTTTGAATACATTTTTTTTTTTTATCAACATACCTACATTTTTTTAAAATCAAATCAAAAATCAAATTAAAATGTCTTCTAAAATATTGCTAAGTTATGGATAAAGAAAAAAGCTAGAAAAACCTTTAACTGTTTTTGCAAAAGCCTAGATTTGCCCTAACCAGGATTTGTAATTTACCAACACTAAATAATAAATTTCTATAAATAGAACTCATATTTCTACAAAATGAATTTCATTCTTTCACTCAATAAGCTCCTCCTATTATTAGAGAAATTATTTTCACTCCTTCGCTCATTGAGTACTTCGGTCCATTATCTATTATATTAATAGGCTAACAAATTTTACATATAAATATTTGCCAAGCTTAAACCCATACTAAATATGCATAAATATTTATGAAATGCATATGGATTTGTTGGCATACCTCTAAGGCAGTGCACAATTATCTAATATATAACCAATCCTGCTTCATTTATCTGTAATAAGCGAATGAAACTTTCTCATGCCACTTGAATTGGTTATCTGACAATCAATTTGTACATAAAGCGATAGCCCAGTGGGAAGCGTCGGGGGTATTGGTCGAGCGGTTAATAGTTCAAGTACAGCTATCGGCCACATTTTATTTTTTTATTTTTTGTCATTGAAAATTGTTTTTATTTTTTCAAATATAAATAATTCTTATCTTGACTTTTTTAAAATTATTATATTTGTGATCTCTATTTTCGAGAAAAAGAATTGCTGAATATTTTTAGTTGACGGAAAGCATATGCATACATACCACCCATTATAGAAATGCGATAACCGCTTATTCAATTTGGGTTTTTAGGTCTAATTATTGATGATATAAGATCGAAGTTGCGAAATTTTTTCAAACACAGTAGTCTATTTATCGGACTTCGGTAGATTACTTCTATAAATTTTAGTGATTTCTACCGTTTGAGACAAAGTTGCTGATAGACTCCCTATTTAAAATATAAAAATCGACAACATATTTAATATGTACTTAAATTTTGAACTAAATCAAGTGGTTAGCGGTCGTCTTAAATTTTACTGAAGGCAACAACTGATTTCTGTTCATATGTACATATGTATTAACTTTTAAAAGGGCAGATTTGCAACCCGAGCCCCAAAAAGACTAGACCAAATTGAATAGAAAAATTAATATATATTTTTTCTTTAAACAAATAAAAAATCCATATAAATTGTCTTAAATATTGCTAAGTTATGGTTAAAGAAAAAAGCTAGAAAATCCTCAATCTTTTTTTGACCTAACCAGAATTTGTAATTTACCCCCTCTAAAAAGATTTAAAAACACGCCTGTATAATAAGATTCTATAAAAAGAACTCATTTTCTGCAAAATGAACCTTTCAATCTTTCACTCAACAAGCTCCTCCTTTTATTAGAGTAACTATTTTCATTCTCTCGCTCATTGCCCATACAGCTTGAATTGGTGATTTGACAATAAATTCGTAAATAAAGCAGTAGAGCAGTGGTTAGCGCATCGGATAGCGAGCGAACTGTTGTAGGTTCGAGAACAGCTCCGGGCTACAATTTTTTTTTTTTTTTCATTGAAATAGTTTTTTCTTTTTTAAAACATCTTTAGGTATATGAGTATTTCTAATCTTGATTTTTTATAAGCTCATTAAAATTTCATAAGACATATTTTTATATTTGTGACACTTTTTTCGGAAAAAACTTACTGCGAATATTTTCATAAATATACATACATACATTATAGAAATGAGATAACCGCTTATACAATTAGGGTTTTTTGGTAAGTTTTTCCGAAAATTAAAATTTTTTTAAAAATACCCTCATATTCATAAAAAATAAAATTGGTTATAAAGCTTTTTAAAATGACATTTTCATACAAATTTTGAATAATAAGAGCTTAATAAACCTTTTATATTTTTTATGAATAAGGGGGATATTGTTCTGTTTATCGGACTTCGGTAGATTATTTCTATAAATTTTGAAATATAAAAATCCATAATTTTTCACAGGTCCATAAATTTTGTACCAAACGAAGTGGTTAGAGGTCAACCAAAATATTACTAAAGACATTATGCCCCGTTTCAATATACCTAAATTTTTTTTTTCAAAAATCAAATCAAAAATCAGTATAAAATGTCTTTTTAAATATTTTCAAGTTGGGGTTGAGGAAAAAAGCTTAAAAACCCTCAAACTGTTTTTGCATAAGGCTAGATTTTGCCTGGTTTAACCAATTTTGAATAACTTTTTTTTTAAAATCAACATACCCACATTTTTTTCAAAAATCAAATAAAAAATCGATATGAAATGTCTTTTTAAATATTTCTAAGTTATGGCTAAGGAAAAAGGCCATCATCAATATACGTACTATTTTTTTCAAAAATCAAATCAAAAATCGATAATAAATGTATTTTTAAATATTTTTAAGTTATGGTTAAGGAGAAAAGATAGAAAAACCTTTAACAGTTTTTGCAAAAGGCTAGATGTTGGCTGATTTTACCACTTTGAATACATTTTTTTTTTTTGTAAATCAACATACCTACATTTTTTTTTAAATCAAATCAAAAATCAAATTAAAATGTCTTCTAAATATTGCTAAGTTATGGATAAAGAAAAAAGCTAGAAAAACCTTTAACTGTTTTTGCAAAAGCCTAGATTTGCCCTAACTAGCATTTGTAATTTACCAACACTAAATAATAAATTTCTATAAATAGAACTCATATTTCTACAAAATGAATTTCATTCTTTCACTCAATAAGCTCCTCCTATTATTAGAGAAATTATTTTCACTCCTTCGCTCATTGAGTACTTCGGTCCATTATCTATTATATTAATAGGCTAACAAATTTTACATATAAATATTTGCCAAGCTTAAACCCATACTAAATATGCATAAATATTTATGAAATGCATATGGATTTGTTGGCATACCTCTAAGGCAGTGCACAATTATCTAATATATAACCAATCCTGCTTCATTTATCTGTAATAAGTGAATGAAAATTTCTCATGCCACTTGAATTGGTTATCTGACAATCAATTTGTACATAAAGCGATAGCCCAGTGGGAAGCGTCGGGGGTAGTGGTCGAGCGGTTAATGGTTCAAGTACAGCTAACGGCCAATTTTTATTTTTTATTTTTTGTCATTGAAAATTGTTTTTATTTTTTCAATATATAAAAATTTCTTATCTTGACTTTTTTAAAATTTTTATGTTTGTGATATCTATTTTCGAGAAAAAAATTCCTGAATATTTTTAGTTGACGGAAAGCATATGCATACATACCACCCATTATAGAAATGCGATAACCGCTTATTCAATTTGGGTTTTTTTTGTCTAATTTTTGATGATATAAGATCGAAGTTGCGAAAATTTTTCAAACACAGTAGTCTATATATCGGATTTCGGTAGATTACTTCTATAAATTTTAGTGATTTCTACCGTTTGAGACAAAACGATCGCATAAATTAGTGGCTATTTGTTAAGCACAATCTCATCATCCGATTATTCAAGTGCAAATTAAAATCTCGAAATCCGAATATTTGCATGGCATTTGCCATAAATAATTTTGGAAAGGGCGGCTGTAATTTAATATTTTTATTATATAATAACAGCCACTATTTTTTAAATTTTTTGATGGCCTCATTTTACCTATAGATGAGTTTTTAATGTATACATTTAAGTTGGTCGAGGTTCGGCCACGGGCCTAAAGGCAGCTATTGACAAAAAGTTGATCAGATGTTTGAATAAGTTCAACTATTTTAAATTGGTCGAATTTCGACCACGGAATATACTAGTTTATATTAATAGTCTAACTTTGTTGTTGGAATATTGTTAATTTTTAAATTCTGATTCTCATAAAGCCTAATTGCAGAATTTGATAACTGCTTTGTGCATAAGGTAATGGCGCGGCGGTGAGCGTATAGAATACGGTGTGCACAGTTGCATGACCCGGTTGCGGAATATTCCTTTTTTTCTTAAATAATGTTTTTTTTTATACCTTTAATCTTAACTATTACAACCTACTTAATTTTCAACCTAATATTTTTTTGTTCTTCACCTTCTCAAAGCGATCGCATAAATTAGTGGCTATTTGTTAAGCACAATCTCATCATCCGATTATTCAAGTGCAACATAAAATCTCGAAAACCGAATATTTGCATGGCATTTGCCATAAATAATTTTGGAAAGGGCTGCTGTAATTTAATATTTTTATTATATAATAACAGCAGCTATTTTTTAAATTCTTTGATGGCCTCATTTTGCCTATAGATGAGTTTTTAATGTATACATTTAAGTTGGTCGAGGTTCGGCCACGGGTCCTAAAGGCAGCTATTGACAAAAAGTTGATCAGATGTTTGAATAAGTTCAACTATTTTAAATTGGTCGAATTTCGACCACGGGATATACTAGTATATATTAATGCGCTGTCTCTACCATTATTACTATGCAGTAAATATGGATATGGATATACCGACAATAGAAATTCATATCACGACCATAGATATGGACATTAGGGTGGGTCAATTTGTATGGAGCAAAAAAAATGCACCAAACGGTTATCAAAATCGTAAACTACGATGAATTCTAAGAAAATTTGCCCAAGAAACCATGGATCTAAAATCAAAATGGAGCTTCCGGTTTTTAACGAGAAACTTTTCATTTTGTTTTTTTTATATGTTACCTATCCACCCATAAAAATTAAAATAATAATAAATAAAATTTCAAACTTTAATAGCTTTAATCTTCCGCGAAATCGTATTGCAGTTAACAATTTCATTTTATATCTATATATAAAGCAAAAACTTAACTGTTAAGGGCCAAACAAAATATAATATACTTCTAAAGTTCACAATTAATTAGTTTTAAGGTCTTGTTTGCTGTCCACCCTAGATGTTGCGTTTCGACTTGCAACCGTGACTGCCATAACACCATCACGATTTTTTTCTATAGTTCGACGTGAAACGCTAGTCAGCAGTTGCACAAAGCGCTCGGTTCCTTGAATATGTGGAGGAATTTGTGGATCCGGAAGTGGAGGATTGTCAAATTCTATGTATTCGAGCAAATGGTCATAGGGTATGTTTGCAGTGAAGGGCGGCTCCGACAAAATGCTATTGTTATCTAAGTTTATCATCTCAACATAATCAGTGCAGTCAAAATTTATAGTTGGTTTTTTGTAAGCTCTTAATTTTGTTGGGTCGTAAAGTTTTTCACGATGGTAAAAAATTTTTTTTGTAGCCCTCTGGGGTACTTCCGTTCTGGCATCAAAAAGCATTGTTAGTAGAACATTTTCTGAATGTGCAAAATATGAGTTATTTTGAACAACATTATTTACAATTTCGCGCAGATTTTGTGGTAAATATTGCGCTGAACAAATATATTTACATAAGAGTGAACTGCCATAACTATATTACCGAGTTGTAATACTTAACGTTAAAGTACATAGGTACGTAAACTTTCATGACAAACGTTGCTAAAATTCTTAAATTTTCGGATGGTGAATTTGTTGTTACGTACAATCGCAGAAGTTTACTAGCTTTGGTTAACCAACGAGAGTGAACGATGGGTCCAGGTTCCAGGTAAATCTTCTGGACAGGAACCGTTATGAATCGCGTTGGCTACCCGATACAAGTACTTAACGTCCGTAGAAAGAGTTTTTTCCTGTTCTGACGACAAGGAAGGAGGCATATTCCCCAGCAAAATACGCTGAAAGTCGGGTACAACCTACAAAAAGAACAAGTTACTTATTTAGGACTAAAAAAAGAGATCTTTATTAAAGTACTAATTCATTGCTTACATGAATCTGTTCACAGGTTTGCATTAAGTTTTTCAGAGCTCCACTGTCTGTTCGCGGTCCACTTGTAGTTGATTTTTCTAGCGCGTAAAATAAGTGGCGAAAAGGTAACTCATTAAAATGTAACAAGCAAACAAACCAGTGCAATGGTCTGCCTAACATTACTTCAAACCGTCGTAATATGCCGTTTTCCGTGCCAGTATTGCTGACTTCACCGTCGCAGCAAATACCAACCAGATCGAAAAGAGCTAAGTTCTTTTTAACAAAGAAGTCATATAGCAGCTTTTGTTTTGTACCAGCGTCGTCAGCATTGAGTATTAAATGACCAAAGAGTTCGGTTTCGCACAACCACGATGTGAGATTCTTTAACCACTTTTGGGCGAAGCTTATGATTAACCTTCTCCATTGTCAATGATTAATCTTTTCTGCCATCAAATGAGAATGCCAGCTCGCTGGAATCCCTGCATTGTTTTTGACGCACAGAATCCCTGTTTTTTTTCTTTTCTCGCGCTACTTTACATTTGTCCACAATAATAAGTTCCCCATTGTCGTCTTTGAAATCTATATCTTTTAAAAGTGCCGTAGCCAAACACGCAGCAACTCTGTCTGACACACCAAATCTGTCGCACATCATAGCATAATTGGGGGTATCAAGCCTTTTCGTATACGGGCCGCGCTTAGTAACAACTGGCCTTTCTGCATTTGGTGTTTTGAACACAAGATCTTCATCAACGTCCATATCTGATGAGTCAGGCCGGTAAGATGAATAATCAGTAGCTGCTGGAGCCAAATCCAAATCAACAATATCCGCCAGGACCGCTGGAATTGTCAGTTTCCTCGCGGTATGCTGATCAGTCAAAAATTCATGTAAATGATCAGGCATCAAACCACATGAGCAACAATTTATTTGTAAATTGCACTTGCATTTTCCAATATAGAATAAGTTGTGTATTTTTTAGATGCAGACGTGCCTTTTGTTTCTTTAAAATATTTATTCAGCAAGGTTTTCAGCTTGTTTATTATGGTTTTCTTCGTCATTATGCCAATATTTAATTTGCTACAAATTTCAATCAATTTATCCGCCACTTGTGGAGTAAAAGATGCGTACGAAAACATTTTATTAGACCGATCACTCAAAAAAAAAATATATATTTTAAAACATCGCGGCAAGTTGGCAAGTTTTGCTTTAAAATGTTAGAATCGCGAAAATCAGAGGCACACACTTCTTCCTTGAGTAAAACTTCGAACTGTAATATTGTATCAAAATCATAGCAAACAAATAAAATTAAAAAAAAAAAAAAACAAGTGCAAATCAAACAAACAATCGACAGTGTAACAGAAATTGGAATAAATGAAAAGGAAAACAGCAACAACTGCAAGAGTCGAAAACATAAAGCAGTGACCGTACAGAAAAATACCGTTATATGGGAGGTGGCCGTAGTTTTTGCCCAATTTTAATCATTTTCATAATCTTACCTAACTAGGTACAATCTAAAATGTGTACCAAATTTACACGAAATCGATAAAGTAGTTCCAGAGATATACAAATGAATTCATAAGTGGGCATTGCCACGCCCCCTATGCAAAATTTCTGTACTGTCTAATTTTCTGCTTAAATACAACATCACATACCAAATTTGAGCAAATTAGCTTCGATATCTACAAAACAAGCAAACAATCGACAGTGGAATAGGAATTGGATTTTTTTTACAAAATATAATATACGAAAGTTTCTCGTTAAAAACCGGAAGCTCGATTTTCATTTTAGACCCATGGTTTCTTCGGCAAATTTTCTTAGAATCCATCGTAGTTTACGATTTTGATAACCGCTTTGTCAAGAAAAAAATTGAACTAGTCTAATGGACATGCCGTTCAAATATATTAGTATTCTATCCATAAATATAAAAAATAGTACATCATATCGAAATGGTTGACATGTCATTTTACTTTTTATTGGGAGCAAATAATATTTGATAACTCGCTCATTCTGAATGAATATTGCATCAAACTCGTCGCTATCAATAGCGATATTGTCACAACATTCAATGCATATATATCGAAATATCGAGATATAATTCTTTGAATTATATCGAAATATCGAGATATAATTCTTTGAGCGCAGACTTATTGAAAGTTGTATTAAAAAATAGAAATAAGATTTTAACTCTAGTCTGTGTGTACAGACGTCATGCTGAATCTGGTCCATGCTTTCTGGAAGAATTTACAAACTTTCTAAATGTTTAGAAATCAAGGAACGTTATTGTATTAGGTGACCTTAATCTAGATATTCTCCAATTCAATACAATATCTGAAAGTTATTTAGCCCTTATGGCAAGTCATGGATTTATTTCTAATCTAAATGAACCCACGAGAATTTGCTCTGGAACTTGCTTCGATCATGTTTTTTGCAAACTCAGTAGCATTGGTGCCTGCACAGGTATTAACTTAGATCTTCAAATTACCGACCACACTATGACTGATATCAAAGTGTCAAATTTCTATTTGGAGAATAAGAAACCAAGAAATGAAGGCGCGTTAAATAAAATCAATTATTCACTGTTGAATGAAAGGCTGCGCCATGAAGATTGGATTAGGGTATATAATGAGGGGAATATCTCTAAAGCGTACGCAGTTTTTATCGACATAATGCATTCTTACATACAGTCTGCAAGCTACAGGTATACTCCACGGAAGTTAAAAACTAAACTTAAACCCTGGATTACTGTTAACCTCATCAGGAAAGCTAATCTAAAAAACAAGCTAGGTAGAAAATGCCGTAAGCATATATATTGAAAGACCTTTCTAAAATAAAATTTTATTTTTCAAAATCGCTTGATCTTTGAATTGTTTTTTAAAATGTTTTTATTAGGTCGCTTTCGTCGTTCTTGTGCCCGGATTTTTGCATTCGATTTTGAACCAACTTCCTGTTGTGCTAGGGTCTTGAAATTTTCACCACAGTTCAGGTCGCGATGACAATGCAATATTATGGAAAAAAAAAATTCCGACAGGTGGCGCGTGGGTCGCTATATTCTCAAAAATCGCATTTTTGGGCCGATTTAGCTGAAATTCGGAACATGTATTACTACAATGAAAAGAAATATTTTCCTAAAAAAAATTCCGTTAGGTGGAGCTGAGATCGGGGTAATAAAAACTGAAAATCCTAATTATGGACCGATTTAGCTGATATTTAGAGTGTGTATTACTTAATCAATTTCCAAATGTTCAAAAAAAATTGCACCCGCTAGGTGGCGCATGAGTCGCTCTATTTACGAAATGCGAAGGTCTGTTTTCGGTGTCGATTAATTTGTTTTTCAACGAACTTCCCGTTGGAGTAGAATCTTGAAATTTTCATCGTCGTTTAGTTTTCTGGCCCCACGCAGTATAACAAAAAAATAATTCCGATAGGTGGCGCACGGGTAGAGATATTTGAAAAGTTTCATTTCCAGAGATTTTGCTTTGGATTTTGAACTAACTTCCCATTGAGCTGGGGTTTTGAAATTTTCACCATCGTTCAGGTTTCGCTGACAATGCATTATACAAAAAAAAAATCCAAAATATTGCTTTAATTGCAAAAGTCCCATTTATCGGCCTATCTTCCTTATTGCTATCTGAATATTTCGTACACATGCTATAATGCGTTTTCAGCGCCATAAACAGCATCGAAATTTCGGATATTTCATCTGCATACATTTAGGCGCAGTCACTGTTGCACAAAGGAAAGATAATGTGCTTTATAATGCTTAAAAAAGAATCATTTTATTCATTTAACCATAGACACACCGCGTAAAGCGTGTAAACGTAGAAAATTGCCGAATGCGTAAATGAACTGTCAAAATTTTATGGAACGAAGCAAAGCGAGTTCATACAGGTGTGCTCGAGCGAATTCAGATCTACACGCACGCACACACTCCTTGTGGCTGTAAATGTCAGACAAAGCAACAACATAAGCAATTTGGCAGCTACGATTTGATTTTCAGGGAAGGAGAAGAAACCCTATGGTGGGAGGATGCCACCTGTAATGAATTCTCCTTGGAACGAAGTTTACACAAATTCGGTAAACTTCCGCGAGGAGTTTAGTGTGTAAACACCTCGAAAAATTACCCAATTCTAAAATTTACAATTGGCCAGACTACAGGCAACACCGACAATATGCGAAGCTGCGCTAAAAATAGCACAAGCACGCATTGTTGGTATAAAAATCCTCTCCAAATGATTTAATAGCACTAGTTTAGCGCACCCATTGGTATGTAGGTAAAGAATAACAAAAAACAGAAAAGGGTGAATTAGCAAGCAATTGATATCTGCACGGTTGGCTGAGTGATCAGCATTGCAGGCACCAAAATTGCATTGACAAGTTGGACTTTAGCCGGTCTCGAAACAGTTCTGTCTGCATAGCTGTGGTGTTGTTTTCTAATTTTTGCCTTTTCAAATAAATCTAAAATTAATAATTGTGAAAAATGCCATTTCACAATAAATAAAAAGGTCTTGAAGTCATTAAAAATTTCCAAAGTTTCATAATTTACAGACCAAAAATAATCTTCTAAGATTTTTAAATTTTTTCAATAGTGTGAAGAAATATCAAATTGTTTCATATAAATACAATACCGCGTGCCTCAGTTCCTTGCACGTTAAATAGAGTTTGGAGTTCAGATTAGCTAGACTCTAGCACATTTTAGCTAAGATGAAAACGCAAACGTAAGCGATTAAAATCGATTCATAACCCCTGCGGGTTAGGGGTTTAGAATGGAATGGAATGTCTGTCGCAAGGGACGACTAAAATCCATTTCTACCACGGTCACGGCAATTGGAATAGTACCACAAGGTGGTTCGGCAGCTGCGAGAGCATAGACTCAATACCGTACAGCTCTGTCACATCCCTCTTACAACAACAACAGTGAAGCCGATTAATTTCTCGAAACCGAAAATTTTTTTTTTGTAAATTGATTACTTCATTTCGCGGACACATATTTTCCTTGATAAGACGGTACCCTGATTTTGACTTCAGTATAAAAAACTCTTAATCTGCGATACTCGACAACCTTCTTGTGTTGCCATCGGCGGAAATCGACAAATATTCAATACTCGCCATTTTTATAACGCAAAGGTCCGAAAAGAGGTAGATTCCAAAGTGGCCAAAGTTATTCCGTTACTGTTTGGGTTAGCATATTTCGCAGTATTGATAATTTTTTGGCCTGAGGAAATTCTAACTAGTTTTTCAGTAAAACAATTGTATGGGAGACAAAAACTGTGCTTGGGTGGCAAAGGGTTAATACGCTTGTTTACATTTTTTTGAAGGAAAAACTCCTACAAAAACAAAATGTTTCAGTTGTCAATTCTACCTTGTTGAATTTGCCTTGGTTTTACCTATAGTACTTATATCATGAATCTAGCTGTATCATACTTTTAAATTGGATATAGCTTTGGTACTATTGATAAAAACTGGCTAAGATAAATTTTGTTTGAAATTGATTAAGCTTTAAAACAGCAAAAAAATCAAGGCAAAATAATTATCCCTTTTCAATGTATTTAACAATTAATGACGATGTCACTTGGAATTTGCAAAATTTCCCGACTAAATCCGCTAATAGCTCTTAAACTGGGCATCTGATTGAAACCCAATATATGGCGTATTTTTAGAGCAATCGAAGACCTTTTATGCGGTGAATAGAGGGGCTCGATCGGATAAGCAAAGCTGTAGATTTTTCGTAAAATACAAAAATTGTGTTTTCTCACTTTTTTAAAAACGATAACTTTGCGAAATCTCAAAACCTATAGCGAATTTTTGACTTTCCTCTTCACAATCGGAATCTGCACGTTTTTTCACGTAATAAATGTGTGCCAAGTTTACGGCTATCAATGTTTTTATATAGTCTGCTGCATAGTCTGCACTTTAATGTACATACTGGTCCAAAAAAAAATTTTTTTTCAAAAATTATTATTTTATTTTCGGAAAGTAAAAAAAAAATTTACTGTAAAAATTATAGATCAAACGGGCCCACTAAAACTAAACTTGTCGGTATGAAACTTTTTATGGTCGGATCATAAAGTCTAAGTGAAAAAATATAGCTTTTCAAAATATTTTTTAAAAACTATTATTAGGTTTGTTTACTGACCAAAAAAAAGTTCAGAGCAGGTTAGAGCAGAGCAGAACAGGGCAGCTGTCAAAATAGAAATAGAGCAACTTAGAGCAACTCAGAGCAGAAATTCCATGAAACACATGAATTTCGATAGTTTCTCTTTATTTGGTTTTTTTGTTTAAATCTTCAAAATTAATGCAAATTCACGTATACAAAAACATTGATTTTCTTGCAAGCTAATTTTTTTGAAGTTTTCAAAAATTCTTTGTTGCTTTTTGACTTTGTAGTCTATTGCTGTAAATACCGACGGTATTTACAAGCAATTTTCGGGATTGTATGAAAATGGGTTTTTTGAGAAAAATTTACCTACGCGCTGCAGGAACCAGACAAGCCGACATATGTTTCGATGATACTGGAGTTACATCTCTTCAAGGACTTTTCTTCCCGGCATTGTGAGAGTCGACTCACAACACTGTAGTGACTTGAATGCTAGAAGGTCTAGCACCTTCGGCCACTACCCAGCTTGAAGTATGGGAGACAAAACCTGTGCTTGGGTGGCAAAGGGTTAATACGCTTGTTTACATTTTTTTGAAGGAAAAACTCCTACAAAAACAAAATGTTTCAGTTGTCAATTCTACCTTGTTGAATTTGCCTTGGTTTTACCTATAGTACTTATATCATGAATCTAGCTGTATCATACTTTTAAATTGGATATAGCTTTGGTACTATTGATAAAAACTGGCTAAGATAAATTTTGTTTGAAATTGATTAAGCTTTAAAACAGCAAAAAAATCATGGCAAAATAATTATCCCTTTTCAATGTATTTAACAATTAATGACGATGTCACTTGGAATTTGCAAAATTTCCCGACTAAATCCGCTAATAGCTCTTAAACTGGGCATCTGATTGAAACCCAATATATGGCGTATTTTTAGAGCAATCGAAGACCTTTTATGCGGTGAATAGAGGGGCTCGATCGGATAAGCAAAGCTGTAGATTTTTCGTAAAATACAAAAATTGTGTTTTCTCACTTTTTTAAAAACGATAACTTTGCGAAATCTCAAAACCTATAGCGAATTTTTGACTTTCCTCTTCACAATCGGAATCTGCACGTTTTTTCACGTAATAAATGTGTGCCAAGTTTACGGCTATCAATGTTTTTATATAGTCTGCTGCATAGTCTGCACTTTAATGTACATACTGGTCCAAAAAAAAATTTTTTTTCAAAAATTATTATTTTATTTTCGGAAAGTAAAAAAAAAATTTACTGTAAAAATTATAGATCAAACGGGCCCACTAAAACTAAACTTGTCGGTATGAAACTTTTTATGGTCGGATCATAAAGTCTAAGTGAAAAAATATAGCTTTTCAAAATATTTTTTAAAAACTATTATTAGGTTTGTTTACTGACCAAAAAAAAGTTCAGAGCAGGTTAGAGCAGAGCAGAACAGGGCAGCTGTCAAAATAGAAATAGAGCAACTTAGAGCAACTCAGAGCAGAAATTCCATGAAACACATGAATTTCGATAGTTTCTCTTTATTTGGTTTTTTGTTTAAATCTTCAAAATTAATGCAAATTCACGTATACAAAAACATTGATTTTCTTGCAAGCTAATTTTTTTGAAGTTTTCAAAAATTCTTTGTTGCTTTTTGACTTTGTAGTCTATTGCTGTAAATACCGACGGTATTTACAAGCAATTTTCGGGATTGTATGAAAATGGGTTTTTTGAGAAAAATTTACCTACGCGCTGCAGGAACCAGACAAGCCGACATATGTTTCGATGATACTGGAGTTACATCTCTTCAAGGACTTTTCTTCCCGGCATTGTGAGAGTCGACTCACAACACTGTAGTGACTTGAATGCTAGAAGGTCTAGCACCTTCGGCCACTACCCAGCTTGAAGTATGGGAGACAAAACCTGTGCTTGGGTGGCAAAGGGTTAATACGCTTGTTTACATTTTTTTGAAGGAAAAACTCCTACAAAAACAAAATGTTTCAGTTGTCAATTCTACCTTGTTGAATTTGCCTTGGTTTTACCTATAGTACTTATATCATGAATCTAGCTGTATCATACTTTTAAATTGGATATAGCTTTGGTACTATTGATAAAAACTGGCTAAGATAAATTTTGTTTGAAATTGATTAAGCTTTAAAACAGCAAAAAAATCAAGGCAAAATAATTATCCCTTTTCAATGTATTTAACAATTAATGACGATGTCACTTGGAATTTGCAAAATTTCCCGACTAAATCCGCTAATAGCTCTTAAACTGGGCATCTGATTGAAACCCAATATATGGCGTATTTTTAGAGCAATCGAAGACCTTTTATGCGGTGAATAGAGGGGCTCGATCGGATAAGCAAAGCTGTAGATTTTTCGTAAAATACAAAAATTGTGTTTTCTCACTTTTTTAAAAACGATAACTTTGCGAAATCTCAAAACCTATAGCGAATTTTTGACTTTCCTCTTCACAATCGGAATCTGCACGTTTTTTCACGTAATAAATGTGTGCCAAGTTTACGGCTATCAATGTTTTTATATAGTCTGCTGCATAGTCTGCACTTTAATGTACATACTGGTCCAAAAAAAAATTTTTTTTCAAAAATTATTATTTTATTTTCGGAAAGTAAAAAAAAAATTTACTGTAAAAATTATAGATCAAACGGGCCCACTAAAACTAAACTTGTCGGTATGAAACTTTTTATGGTCGGATCATAAAGTCTAAGTGAAAAAATATAGCTTTTCAAAATATTTTTTAAAAACTATTATTAGGTTTGTTTACTGACCAAAAAAAAGTTCAGAGCAGGTTAGAGCAGAGCAGAACAGGGCAGCTGTCAAAATAGAAATAGAGCAACTTAGAGCAACTCAGAGCAGAAATTCCATGAAACACATGAATTTCGATAGTTTCTCTTTATTTGGTTTTTTGTTTAAATCTTCAAAATTAATGCAAATTCACGTATACAAAAACATTGATTTTCTTGCAAGCTAATTTTTTTGAAGTTTTCAAAAATTCTTTGTTGCTTTTTGACTTTGTAGTCTATTGCTGTAAATACCGACGGTATTTACAAGCAATTTTCGGGATTGTATGAAAATGGGTTTTTTGAGAAAAATTTACCTACGCGCTGCAGGAACCAGACAAGCCGACATATGTTTCGATGATACTGGAGTTACATCTCTTCAAGGACTTTTCTTCCCGGCATTGTGAGAGTCGACTCACAACACTGTAGTGACTTGAATGCTAGAAGGTCTAGCACCTTCGGCCACTACCCAGCTTGAAGTATGGGAGACAAAACCTGTGCTTGGGTGGCAAAGGGTTAATACGCTTGTTTACATTTTTTTGAAGGAAAAACTCCTACAAAAACAAAATGTTTCAGTTGTCAATTCTACCTTGTTGAATTTGCCTTGGTTTTACCTATAGTACTTATATCATGAATCTAGCTGTATCATACTTTTAAATTGGATATAGCTTTGGTACTATTGATAAAAACTGGCTAAGATAAATTTTGTTTGAAATTGATTAAGCTTTAAAACAGCAAAAAAATCAAGGCAAAATAATTATCCCTTTTCAATGTATTTAACAATTAATGACGATGTCACTTGGAATTTGCAAAATTTCCCGACTAAATCCGCTAATAGCTCTTAAACTGGGCATCTGATTGAAACCCAATATATGGCGTATTTTTAGAGCAATCGAAGACCTTTTATGCGGTGAATAGAGGGGCTCGATCGGATAAGCAAAGCTGTAGATTTTTCGTAAAATACAAAAATTGTGTTTTCTCACTTTTTTAAAAACGATAACTTTGCGAAATCTCAAAACCTATAGCGAATTTTTGACTTTCCTCTTCACAATCGGAATCTGCACGTTTTTTCACGTAATAAATGTGTGCCAAGTTTACGGCTATCAATGTTTTTATATAGTCTGCTGCATAGTCTGCACTTTAATGTACATACTGGTCCAAAAAAAAATTTTTTTTCAAAAATTATTATTTTTATTTTCGGAAAGTAAAAAAAAAATTTACTGTAAAAATTATAGATCAAACGGGCCCACTAAAACTAAACTTGTCGGTATGAAACTTTTTATGGTCGGATCATAAAGTCTAAGTGAAAAAATATAGCTTTTCAAAATATTTTTTAAAACTATTATTAGGTTTGTTTACTGACCAAAAAAAAGTTCAGAGCAGGTTAGAGCAGAGCAGAACAGGGCAGCTGTCAAAATAGAAATAGAGCAACTTAGAGCAACTCAGAGCAGAAATTCCATGAAACACATGAATTTCGAT
>CAXKVI010000005.1:28210781-28283159 GCA_964058755.1 Campiglossa producta | reverse complement strand
GATGTGTTTAGGGCCGGAGTTCATACACCCATGAAGCTAAACCAGCGTGTTTGTCTGATGTAGCGCAGAATATCATCTATATTTGCAGATTCTAGCTCCGCGAGGCATCCAAAGGAGTGTTTGCGGAGACATCGGTACCTGGTTTTCGGCAGAGCGGGACAGTGGCATAGATAGTGTTCTACACTTTCTATCTCCTCCTCGTCCCTGCAGCTGCGGCAGAAGTCGTTTGTATAGAGGCCCATGAGAGCGCCATGGGTTCCCATAAGACAGTGTCCTGTAAGAAGGCCCACTAGTGGGCTAATGAATAGGCGATTCAGATGAATTACCGATTGCGACCTTTTTTCGTTAAGTTTGGGCCAAATTTGCCTGGACGTTCTGCAAGTCGGCTCCATGGCCCATCTTGCGTCGGCTTGTTCTATGAACCGGGAACGCAGCAGTGCTTGCATGTATTTAGAGGGGGGCTCACCCAGCTGCCGGAGGTGATTGTATGTAGACAGGTGCCCTTCCTTGCTAGCTCATCGGCAGCGCAGTTACCCGATACAAAACTATGGCCTGGGACCCATATTATACTCAGGCTGCACTTATCGGATAGCTTATTTAGAGCTTCCCTGCACTTAATCGCCACTAGTGACGACGTCTTACTACTTTGCAGGGATTTTATGGCAGCTTGGCTGTCGGAAAAAATGGAGATAGAGTTAGTCACTGGCAGGTTAGTCAGATAGCGAGCAGCTTCCCAGATAGCTATAAGCTCAGCCTGAAAGACACTGCAGTGGTCTGGAAGGCGTAAGCTCATATTAGTGTCGAGCTTACTTGAGAAGATTCCACTGCCGACTTTGTTGTCTAGTTTAGAGCCGTCCGTGAAAACGGAGATTTCTTGACTTCCCGGTTCCACGCAATTTTTCCACTCACTTCTCTCTGGGATCCACGTTTCGAACTTGTTATCCCAGCAAGGCCGTGGTTTTGCGTAGTCCAGCTTTAAGTAAGAGTTGGGGAGTTGCTTCAGGATTTGGGTATGCCCAAACCGGCAGTCCCTCCAGGGTTCTAGTGCGTTGATCCTAGCTGCGTTGCAACTGGCAGTAAATTTCCAATACAGGTCAGTGGGAAGAAGAAAAAGTATGGTTTCAAGAGCCTTGGTGGGAGTGGAGGGGAGGGCACCGCTAATAAGCATTGCTGCCATCCGTTGCACCTTTGTGGCTTTGGTTTTGTTAGATTCGATCTCGAGAGCCGGCCACCATATGGTGACGGCGTAGAATAGTATAGGTCGCACCACTGCCGTGTAGATCCAGTGAACAATGTGGGGCTGAAGACCCCACTTTTTCCGATTGCCGACCTACAGGCGTAGAGCGCCATTGTGGCTTTCCTGGAGCGTTCCTCCATATTACGCCTCCAGTCGAGCCTTTTGTCAAGAATTACGCCAAGGTATTTAACCTCGGTAGAGAGTTTGATCACCCTCCCATTCAGCGATGGGGCGGTGAAATCTGGTATATTGCGTCTGCGGGTGAAGAGCACCATCTCAGTTTTTTCACTGCTGATGCTTATTCCACATTCCTCAGACCAGGTTTTTGTTAGATACAGCGCATTTTGCAAGAGTTCGCTAAGCACCGAAGGATGCTTGCCAGTAGCCGTCAGGGCTATGTCGTCTGCATAAGGAATGACCTGGCAGCCGGTGTGCTTTAGTCTAGATAAAAGAGTGTTCACCGTCAGGTTCCTAAGTAGAGGAGAGAGAACACCCCCTTGGGGGGTTCCTCTGTTGGCATACCTTGTAAGTGAAGAATTGCCCATTTCGGAAATAATGGTTCTTCTTTGGAGAAGGAGTTCAACGAACTCCACTAGAGGCTCTTCCACTCCCAGCAAACGCAGGGAGCTCGTTACCGCTGTTGGAAGAACGTTGTTAAAAGCCCCTTCTATATCAAGAAAAATGCCGAGCGTAAACTCCTTGAAAGCAAGTCCCTTCTCTATCCCAGAGGTGATAGCGTGTAGAGCCGTCTCTACGGACTTGCCCTTGGAGTAGGCATGCTGGCTGTAGGAGATTAGTCCTGGATTTGCCGTTCGCGTAATGTAGGCATCTAGCAATCTTTCTAGAATTTTTACGAGGAAAGAGGTCAGACTTATAGGTCTGATTGCCTTGGTCCATTCCGTGGGGATATAGGCCAGGTTGAGGCATGCCTTGTAGATTTGAGTTAGCAGCGGACTAATAAGATCGCTCGCTGCTTGTAGTTCGGCGGGAAATATACTATCTAGTCCCGGAGATTTGAAGGGTTTGAAGGACCTGATTGCCCAGTTAACTCCTTTTCTGCTGACTATGTGGTCCAAGGGCCTCGACGGCCTTGGGTTAGATTGCGAGTTCGAGGGTAGGTATGGTTGAGAGGTGCTGCCCGGAAAGTGGGCCGTGACCAGGGTATCCAGGATTTCGGCACTAGATGAGGCCCATTCTCCATCAGCTGTACGAATACAGCTGAGAGGAGTAGGGTTTTTGGAGAGGACCTTACGTAGGCGATTTGCCTCCGAGACTTCCTCAATGTTGCTTGTGAAGTTTTTCCAGGATTCCCTTTTGGCTCTCCTGGTTAACTTCTTAAAAGATTTTAAGGCGTCCCTGTAGGGGGACCAGATCCCTGTCTGTTTTGCCTGATTAAAGAGTTTTCTGCTGTTCTTCCTTTGCTCGGAGATTTCAGGGGTCCACCAGTACGGTTTCTTTCTACCCCTTTTTTTAATCTCCGGGCAGGCTGCTATGAAGGCAGCGTTACAAGAATTGGTGACAAGATCTACTGCTTCGTCTATCTTAGACGGTGAGTCTAGCTCACCGAGAGAAGCAAACGATATGTCTGAGAGAGGCGCTTCATCAGATCTTATCGGTAGGCAAGACCTACCGTGAGAAGCGTTTTCTTTGTAAAGGTCCCAGTCCGTACGTCTCCTGTTCCTGTAAACCGCCATAGGCGGAGGTCGCAGAAGCAGATTAAAAGTTACGTACATATGGTCAGAGTAGGAGTTATCATCGGAAACTTTCCATTCCTTAACTAAGTCAGAGAAAGGTCCTGAAACCAGAGTAATGTCTAGAACTTCCCTCCTATTCGAGGTGACAAAAGTTGGTTTGTCCCCAGAGTTACAGATACAGAGGTTGTTTTCTATGATAAAATCAAAAAGAGACTCACCCCTTGTATTTGTGTCGGTTGAGCCCCATGCGAGGTGGTGCGCGTTGGCTTCGGCTCCAATGACTATCGGAAGCCCCTTGAGTTGGGCCTCCTTTACCGCCTTGCTGAGCCTATCCTGTGCAGAGATGGGGCGATCGTGCGCAAAGTATGCGGACATCAGCCAGAGGGTATAGTCCTGCAGCTCGAGGCTGATACAGGTGAAGTCATCATCGCTAAAAGGAGATAGTAGAAAATAAGAAAGAGTTTTTCTGATAAGAATACATGATCTGAGTCTACCTTTTGCAGGTGGCGTCACCAGCTGGTACTCATCGGTATTCAGCCCACAGACCCTGGTACCGACGACCCATGGCTCTTGGACTAGAACGACCGCCTCCGATGTTTTGCAGAGGCGTAAGATTAGCGCAGCGGGTCCACCATTACGGTTTCTTTCTACCCCTTTTTTTAATCTCCGGGCAGGCTGCTATGAAGGCAGCGTTACAAGAATTGGTGACAAGATCTACTGCTTCGTCTATCTTAGACGGTGAGTCTAGCTCACCGAGAGAAGCAAACGATATGTCTGAGAGAGGCGCTTCATCAGATCTTATCGGTAGGCAAGACCTACCGTGAGAAGCGTTTTCTTTGTAAAGGTCCCAGTCCGTACGTCTCCTGTTCCTGTAAACCGCCATAGGCGGAGGTCGCAGAAGCAGATTAAAAGTTACGTACATATGGTCAGAGTAGGAGTTATCATCGGAAACTTTCCATTCCTTAACTAAGTCAGAGAAAGGTCCTGAAACCAGAGTAATGTCTAGAACTTCCCTCCTATTCGAGGTGACAAAAGTTGGTTTGTCCCCAGAGTTACAGATACAGAGGTTGTTTTCTATGATAAAATCAAAAAGAGACTCACCCCTTGTATTTGTGTCGGTTGAGCCCCATGCGAGGTGGTGCGCGTTGGCTTCGGCTCCAATGACTATCGGAAGCCCCTTGAGTTGGGCCTCCTTTACCGCCTTGCTGAGCCTATCCTGTGCAGAGATGGGGCGATCGTGCGCAAAGTATGCGGACATCAGCCAGAGGGTATAGTCCTGCAGCTCGAGGCTGATACAGGTGAAGTCATCATCGCTAAAAGGAGATAGTAGAATATAAGAAAGAGTTTTTCTGATAAGAATACATGATCTGAGTCTACCTTTTGCAGGTGGCGTCACCAGCTGGTACTCATCGGTATTCAGCCCACAGACCCTGGTACCGACGACCCATGGCTCTTGGACTAGAACGACCGCCTCCGATGTTTTGCAGAGGCGTAAGATTAGCGCAGTGGGTCCACCAGTACGGTTTCTTTCTACCCCTTTTTTTAATCTCCGGGCAGGCTGCTATAAAGGCAGCGTTACAAGAATTGGTGACAAGATCTACTGCTTCGTCTATCTTAGACGGTGAGTCTAGCTCACCGAGAGAAGCAAACGATATGTCTGAGAGAGGCGCTTCATCAGATCTTATCGGTAGGCAAGACCTACCGTGAGAAGCGTTTTCTTTGTAAAGGTCCCAGTCCGTACGTCTCCTGTTCCTGTAAACCGCCATAGGCGGAGGTCGCAGAAGCAGATTAAAAGTTACGTACATATGGTCAGAGTAGGAGTTATCATCGGAAACTTTCCATTCCTTAACTAAGTCAGAGAAAGGTCCTGAAACCAGAGTAATGTCTAGAACTTCCCTCCTATTCGAGGTGACAAAAGTTGGTTTGTCCCCAGAGTTACAGATACAGAGGTTGTTTTCTATGATAAAATCAAAAAGAGACTCACCCCTTGTATTTGTGTCGGTTGAACCCCATGCGAGGTGGTGCGCGTTGGCTTCGGCTCCAATGACTATCGGAAGCCCCTTGAGTTGGGCCTCCTTTACCGCCTTGCTGAGCCTATCCTGTGCAGAGATGGGGCGATCGTGCGCAAAGTATGCGGACATCAGCCAGAGGGTATAGTCCTGCAGCTCGAGGCTGATACAGGTGAAGTCATCATCGCTAAAAGGAGATAGTAGAAAATAAGAAAGAGTTTTTCTGATAAGAATACATGATCTGAGTCTACCTTTTGCAGGTGGCGTCACCAGCTGGTACTCATCGGTATTCAGCCCACAGACCCTGGTACCGACGACCCATGGCTCTTGGACTAGAACGACCGCCTCCGATGTTTTGCAGAGGCGTAAGATTAGCGCAGCGGGTCCACCAGTACGGTTTCTTTCTACCCCTTTTTTTAATCTCCGGGCAGGCTGCTATGAAGGCAGCGTTACAAGAATTGGTGACAAGATCTACTGCTTCGTCTATCTTAGACGGTGAGTCTAGCTCACCGAGAGAAGCAAACGATATGTCTGAGAGAGGCGCTTCATCAGATCTTATCGGTAGGCAAGACCTACCGTGAGAAGCGTTTTCTTTGTAAAGGTCCCAGTCCGTACGTCTCCTGTTCCTGTAAACCGCCATAGGCGGAGGTCGCAGAAGCAGATTAAAAGTTACGTACATATGGTCAGAGTAGGAGTTATCATCGGAAACTTTCCATTCCTTAACTAAGTCAGAGAAAGGTCCTGAAACCAGAGTAATGTCTAGAACTTCCCTCCTATTCGAGGTGACAAAAGTTGGTTTGTCCCCAGAGTTACAGATACAGAGGTTGTTTTCTATGATAAAATCAAAAAGAGACTCACCCCTTGTATTTGTGTCGGTTGAGCCCCATGCGAGGTGGTGCGCGTTGGCTTCGGCTCCAATGACTATCGGAAGCCCCTTGAGTTGGGCCTCCTTTACCGCCTTGCTGAGCCTATCCTGTGCAGAGATGGGGCGATCGTGCGCAAAGTATGCGGACATCAGCCAGAGGGTATAGTCCTGCAGCTCGAGGCTGATACAGGTGAAGTCATCATCGCTAAAAGGAGATAGTAGAAAATAAGAAAGAGTTTTTCTGATAAGAATACATGATCTGAGTCTACCTTTTGCAGGTGGCGTCACCAGCTGGTACTCATCGGTATTCAGCCCACAGACCCTGGTACCGACGACCCATGGCTCTTGGACTAGAACGACCGCCTCCGATGTTTTGCAGAGGCGTAAGATTAGCGCAGCGGGTCCACCAGTACGGTTTCTTTCTACCCCTTTTTTTAATCTCCGGGCAGGCTGCTATGAAGGCAGCGTTACAAGAATTGGTGACAAGATCTACTGCTTCGTCTATCTTAGACGGTGAGTCTAGCTCACCGAGAGAAGCAAACGATATGTCTGAGAGAGGCGCTTCATCAGATCTTATCGGTAGGCAAGACCTACCGTGAGAAGCGTTTTCTTTGTAAAGGTCCCAGTCCGTACGTCTCCTGTTCCTGTAAACCGCCATAGGCGGAGGTCGCAGAAGCAGATTAAAAGTTACGTACATATGGTCAGAGTAGGAGTTATCATCGGAAACTTTCCATTCCTTAACTAAGTCAGAGAAAGGTCCTGAAACCAGAGTAATGTCTAGAACTTGCCTCCTATTCGAGGTGACAAAAGTTGGTTTGTCCCCAGAGTTACAGATACAGAGGTTGTTTTCTATGATAAAATCAAAAAGAGACTCACCCCTTGTATTTGTGTCGGTTGAGCCCCATGCGAGGTGGTGCGCGTTGGCTTCGGCTCCAATGACTATCGGAAGCCCCTTGAGTTGGGCCTCCTTTACCGCCTTGCTGAGCCTATCCTGTGCAGAGATGGGGCGATCGTGCGCAAAGTATGCGGACATCAGCCAGAGGGTATAGTCCTGCAGCTCGAGGCTGATACAGGTGAAGTCATCATCGCTAAAAGGAGATAGTAGAATATAAGAAAGAGTTTTTCTGATAAGAATACATGATCTGAGTCTACCTTTTGCAGGTGGCGTCACCAGCTGGTACTCATCGGTATTCAGCCCACAGACCCTGGTACCGACGACCCATGGCTCTTGGACTAGAACGACCGCCTCCGATGTTTTGCAGAGGCGTAAGATTAGCGCAGTGGGTCCACCAGTACGGTTTCTTTCTACCCCTTTTTTTAATCTCCGGGCAGGCTGCTATGAAGGCAGCGTTACAAGAATTGGTGACAAGATCTACTGCTTCGTCTATCTTAGACGGTGAGT
Organism: Campiglossa producta; assembly: GCA_964058755.1. Taxonomy (NCBI): domain Eukaryota; kingdom Metazoa; phylum Arthropoda; class Insecta; order Diptera; family Tephritidae; genus Campiglossa; species Campiglossa producta. Next base: position 28,275,952 of record CAXKVI010000005.1, on the reverse strand, counting down.
CTAGCTCACCGAGAGAAGCAAACGATATGTCTGAGAGAGGCGCTTCATCAGATCTTATCGGTAGGCAAGACCTACCGTGAGAAGCGTTTTCTTTGTAAAGGTCCCAGTCCGTACGTCTCCTGTTCCTGTAAACCGCCATAGGCGGAGGTCGCAGAAGCAGATTAAAAGTTACGTACATATGGTCAGAGTAGGAGTTATCATCGGAAACTTTCCATTCCTTAACTAAGTCAGAGAAAGGTCCTGAAACCAGAGTAATGTCTAGAACTTCCCTCCTATTCGAGGTGACAAAAGTTGGTTTGTCCCCAGAGTTACAGATACAGAGGTTGTTTTCTATGATAAAATCAAAAAGAGACTCACCCCTTGTATTTGTGTCGGTTGAACCCCATGCGAGGTGGTGCGCGTTGGCTTCGGCTCCTTGAGTTGGGCCTCCTTTACCGCCTTGCTGAGCCTATCCTGTGCAGAGATGGGGCGATCGTGCGCAAAGTATGCGGACATCAGCCAGAGGGTATAGTCCTGCAGCTCGAGGCTGCTACAGGTGAAGTCATCATCGCTAAAAGGAGATAGTAGAAAATAAGAAAGAGTTTTTCTGATAAGAATACATGATCTGAGTCTACCTTTTGCAGGTGGCGTCACCAGCTGGTACTCATCGGTATTCAGCCCACAGACCCTGGTACCGACGACCCATGGCTCTTGGACTAGAACGACCGCCTCCGATGTTTTGCAGAGGCGTAAGATTAGCGCAGCGGGTCCACCAGTACGGTTTCTTTCTACCCCTTTTTTTAATCTCCGGGCAGGCTGCTATGAAGGCAGCGTTACAAGAATTGGTGACAAGATCTACTGCTTCGTCTATCTTAGACGGTGAGTCTAGCTCACCGAGAGAAGCAAACGATATGTCTGAGAGAGGCGCTTCATCAGATCTTATCGGTAGGCAAGACCTACCGTGAGAAGCGTTTTCTTTGTAAAGGTCCCAGTCCGTACGTCTCCTGTTCCTGTAAACCGCCATAGGCGGAGGTCGCAGAAGCAGATTAAAAGTTACGTACATATGGTCAGAGTAGGAGTTATCATCGGAAACTTTCCATTCCTTAACTAAGTCAGAGAAAGGTCCTGAAACCAGAGTAATGTCTAGAACTTCCCTCCTATTCGAGGTGACAAAAGTTGGTTTGTCCCCAGAGTTACAGATACAGAGGTTGTTTTCTATGATAAAATCAAAAAGAGACTCACCCCTTGTATTTGTGTCGGTTGAACCCCATGCGAGGTGGTGCGCGTTGGCTTCGGCTCCAATGACTATCGGAAGCCCCTTGAGTTGGGCCTCCTTTACCGCCTTGCTGAGCCTATCCTGTGCAGAGATGGGGCGATCGTGCGCAAAGTATGCGGACATCAGCCAGAGGGTATAGTCCTGCAGCTCGAGGCTGATACAGGTGAAGTCATCATCGCTAAAAGGAGATAGTAGAAAATAAGAAAGAGTTTTTCTGATAAGAATACATGATCTGAGTCTACCTTTTGCAGGTGGCGTCACCAGCTGGTACTCATCGGTATTCAGCCCACAGACCCTGGTACCGACGACCCATGGCTCTTGGACTAGAACGACCGCCTCCGATGTTTTGCAGAGGCGTAAGATTAGCGCAGCGGAGGCTGCCTTAGAGTGATGCAGGTTAATTTGCAGTATACGGACCATTAGGACCGTTCTGAAAACTCAGCATCGACGTCCATCTCCCCCTGCTCCGTCCCGTGCCACCTCAACGATTGTATCGTTGAAGCCAACATCTGACTGGTCGGATTCCAGGAGGAGGTGTTCGTCCATGCTGGTAGAGAACTGCCCTGCCAGCTCAGATACCGAGAGTGTATCACTCTCGGACTCTGGAGCACTACGTGCTAGTTCGATATCGACCTCATGTACACTCGAGGTGTTGCATGGGGTCGTGAGATTTGCTGCGGTGGAGGTGGGTACACTCGAGGCGCTGCCCACCTCCTCCAAATTCATCGGAGCCGACTCGATTTAGGTAGCTGCTGCCTCAGAGTCCAGCGTAACAAGTGCACTCAAGGTGTTTCCTGCCAGCACATCACTCTGAAGCTCGGGCTTGGTCTCCATCTCCTCCGGCTCCTCTCTCTGGGTACCATCTCGCTTGACTTTCAACGTGATGGAGTAGAAGCCGTAGCTTAACACTCCATCATATTTAGCAAGCCAAGGGAGAGACGCCTCGCTAATGACGAAACCGACATAACGTTGCTTCTCCCTTGTCTCGCCCACGCGGACTATCCTCCAATCGCTTGAAGGTAGTCCCGGGTTGCTTTGCGCGATGGTGCCCAGAATCTCGTCAGGCTCCGCCAGCTCGTCTGGGACCCAGGCCCAAGCTCTCGGTCTGTTTGGAATTTCTTCCAAACTGACGGCATCCAGCTTAGCCCCGGGCCACAGCTCCCCCACTTGCTCTTTGGTTTCTCGCCCCCCAGAATTGGGCTTCCAAAAATATAGTTTGCTTTTTGTTTCTTAGTTTATATGGCTTTGCGGCGTAGACATTTGTTATTGGAGAACTCGTCAAAACTCCGAAAGAAATTTGTTCTAGTGGATTCACCCCCACAGAAAAGGTATGAAAAAAAAATTGATATACAAGCGGGCCCGCTAACTTGGCTTCCTAGTTATAAGCTTCGCGGCCGGCAGACATTTTGATTATTTCATTTCATTTCATTTCATTCAGTCAATGGTTACAAAACCTTACAGACTAGAAATAAAAATTTTCTTAAAGATAAACGTAATAACACTTAAAAATAATTTGATTGCAATTTAGCCAAAAATATAGATCTGGACTGAGCAAAATCTAGATCGAGACTTGTGAAAATTCGATTGAATTCAATAAGCGACCTCGTAATAGGTGCATACAATAAATAGTTATATTTAAGCGCTTTAACATGAAACGGAAGTTGATTACGAAGGACCCTTTGGGGTACATTAAAAGCAATTTGCTCGAAAAGGTTAGGAAAATTTATCATGCCAGAAATTATATCATACACAAACATAAGAGAGTGCATTATGCTCCTAGACTTAAGCGATTTGAGGTTTATTAAAGGGCAACGGGCCTCATACGATGGGAATGGCTCGTCAAAATGAAGAGGTTGCAGAGAAAACCGAGTAAAACGGCGTTGAATTCTTTCGATCCTGTCGGAGTGTAAAGAGTAAATAGGGTTCCAGATTACTGAGGCATACTCTAACTTAGATCTTACTAGGCAGTTAAAGAGTGATTTTCTAGTATATGGGTCTTTGAAATCACGCGCATAACGACGCAAGAAACCCAAGTTAGAATTTGCCTTAGGTATAATATGATATATACCAATGGTGATATTACCGCTATCAGTCTAACGGTCGACAGCACCCGCCTGACGGTGGCGTCGGTCTATATGCCCTACGACGCCGAAGAACCCCCACCACAAACGGAGGTGAAAGACCTGGTGTCAAATTTCTGCACAGGTAATCTTATTATTGGAGCGGACGCTAATGCTCACCATGTCCAATGGGGGAGCTCCGATATCAATGCCAGGGGCGAGTCTCTGTTTGATTACCTCACAACAACAACTAACCTGGTAATTTGCAACGTGGGTAATGAGCCTAAACACAGGCCACATTGGTGGTCGTACGATTTGGACGCGCTGGTTTAGCTTCATGGGTGTATGAACTCCGGCCCTAAACACATCGAACCTTGGGGGATCCGTCTGTCTGTCATCACCATATAGAGTTGCAATGTATACGTTGCACTTTGTATGGGGGTGACGGGCGGACGGATCCCTTCAAGGTTTTTATGTGTTTTTGGGGCCTCCTGCCTCGACCCGTCCGAGGTTTCTTACAAAACTTTTTGAGGGATGCGACCTTTCTGCTGGGTCAGGTCGATCTACAGAAAGGGAAATTAGGGCTCCTTTCGTGGTATCACAACGGACCAAACTAAGGCCTACGTAAGCCTCCGCGTGGACTGCGGAGGCAGCCACTTTAACATACATACATACAAGTGTTCTTTTTAGAACAGCCTGTCCTGGGTTGGACTAGTAGGGGGGACAGCGGGTAAGCCCAGCTATGTCTGGCACGGAAGGGGGGTAGGCGTCTCTGGCCTAAACAAATAGAGAAACCACCGCAACATCGGACTTTTCAATTTTAGTTATTTTGAAACAAAATAATATTTACTGGCTTACTAGGCCATAGCAGTCAGCTTTTGTAGAGGATTATCTTTCATTATCTGCGTCCGGTTCTCGGGGTCTCGGAGTGGTTTCAGTTTCCGAACCAGGTAGATTTAGAAGCGTCGGCCGCTATATTGGGCGATCAAAAGGCATAGTGAGTCAATGAAGGCTGAAATGCTTAGAACTTTGTCAGATGGCCGCTCCATATGTTAAACATGATTTAACATGTTTGCATCGTAATTCGTTCAACAAACTTTGTATGGAAGTGGATCCTTCAGAGTCTATGCAAATTAGCTCAAAGCTTTATGGGCCAGTCTATTTTAGAGCAGATAGCGATTAACTACGGCCCCTATTACGGGTAACGGGCAGTGGTCAAATCTTTGTCGCCCTGAAGCAAGCACGGGGGATATCTTATAGAGGTAACCGGATACGCGTTGAAAGCCGATAGTTCGGGAACTGGAACCAGTCTAGGATTTGGGGTCGGACGCAGAATTTGTAGCTAGTTATTTTACTAGCATGACTTTGGCATTCTGTAGGAGAAGATATGTAGGCCAGTCCGAAAATTTTACCTGACTTTCTTACACCCCGCCCTATCCTGCATTTCAACGCGAATCGCATATTTTCCTTGGCGAACGACTTCGTCAATATCTTGCTTTAATCGAGCAAACCAGTTACTATCCAGTACAAAATTTTTTTTAATCTATTATTTCAAAAGTTGGTAGAAAGGCCTCGATGGCTCTATCATGAATTTCATAATCCAAGATTGCCAAGAGATAAACTTGGGGGAAGTCTAACTGAACCCATAAGTGTTCACTAATTATATAAGCCTTAGTATGTGGCATAGTATTAATTTTTTTTTTATCTCGAAGTGGGTCATTCCATTCAGAGCATACTCTCCATTAATAAATTTTTTTTTTAAACTATAAAAATAAATTGCTTTGGTGCCTGGCACTGCAATATCGTTTTCCTCAACACGGATCATTGATTGACCGAGGATTTCCAATATTAATTTTTTCTTTGTACTTCGATCGTTGTTACGTGCGGCCAATGGCAATGGCGGGGTTGCTCGCACGTAATAATATGCAAAGAAAATGAAAAAAAGCGGCGAGTGAATAAGGATATAAACAATGGTATTCAAATGTAAATATGTACAATAGTTTTTATTACAAGTAATTTGTATGTGAAAATGAAATGTAATGGAGTGTATGTAATTACAAAGTGCACAATAAAACTTATGGTATGGAAAATGTAATTGTTTACTTTACCTTGGTTTGGCAGCTGATGACTCTCGTATGCTCGGAAAAGAAGTGATCGAGTCTTTAGATAAATAGTAGCTCTGTACCGCCGCCGAAAGCCTACATTTGTAGGATTCGAAGGGGTAAGAGCTGTTATCGGTATAAAGATAAAAAGTAAAAAGTAATAGCGCGGAAGATACTACGGTTTGCTACGAGGGGCGGCCGATATATTTAGACCGGTGGTCTAAACATGCCGGCCCCCTTGCGACAAGCAACGCTAAAAGAAAAGTAGGAGTCACCAGCAACCGCTCCAATCTAAGGCTTAATCTAACACGACGACTCTATGAGTGGTGAATGGAAATGGCTATGGCCCCATAGGCTCTCCATGCTAGCTGCTACAATGGTCCTGTTGTGGATGAAAAGGAAAGATTAGAATATGGACGTGGTTATGCCTAGTTCATTGCACCTTACTATTAGTGTTTCGAATTTTCTCCATTGTGTGTAGAGGATAATTTGGGAATTTTTATTGCTGGTAGGAACCAGATATTGTTAGGCCGAAAATTGTGGCCTGGGCTAGTAATCCGTTGATTTGAGCTGGCGGTGTGGCGTTCAACATGATGTTGGCGTAGACGTCGGCGCCTAACACGAGGCGCACTGGCGAGGCGCGGAAAAATTCAGGGTCCGCCAGTTTCATGAACTGAAAATGACTTGCCACTGTGCCATCGATGTTCGACGATGGCGTCAACCGGTGATGGCGTGCGACGACCGTCGCCTGGGTAGTGATCCTTCGGTTTACCCCATGTTGTCCTCGTAGGACCAGCGTGCACCTCATCGGCCGCGTTCCCCCAAGTCGCTCCAAGTCGAGGTCAATGGCGAGCTCGCTATCAATGACCGACGTGGGAGAACACGGGTCGATCAGGGCACGCACAATGTGAAGTCTGCCTCCGGCTTCAATGGATACTAAAGCGGTGGGGGCAATAGCGACAAATGACCGCAATATGATGTCGTCGGTGGGCGTATTTGCCGCTCTGCCAGACCGAAACGTGGCGGGCAGATGTCTGTGGCGTACTACTTTGGTATCGCTGACGGTGGAATGGGCCGGATAAGGTGCCGTCCGACCCGCTGTGAGGCGTGATGAGCGGAAAGGACGCGTTTCCGCGTCACCCCGTCTTACATCGGTGGGACGGCGAGATGGTCGGAAAGGACGCGTTTCCAAGCCACCAGGGTTCACCTTACCGGGCCCGGGAAGTGGTCGGAAAGTACGGGTTTCCGAGCCACCCTTTCCTTTTTTTTCTGCTGGAGCTGGTTCGTGGCTTCTCCACAGCTCATGCCGTAGTAGCGGTCGGAAAGAACGTGTTTCCGCGCCGCTGAGCTGTGGAGTCGGATTGGCCCTGGCTGCCTGTTCTTCTTCCTCTTCTTCGGCCACCTGTTCTGCCCAGGATTTCGTTGTTTCTGTGATGGCGATGGACAAGGCGTCATCGGAATTCTCGCCGTCCTCTAGCTGTTCGATGTTTTCGCGGATATATGGAGAGGGACGGGTGGTGGCGTCGTCCATGTGCAGCGTCGTGTGGTGTGTCTCGCGACACCGGTAGCATCGGTCCTTGCTCGGACAAGTTCCTAGACCGTGGAATGGCGATAGGCAGTTGGGGCAGTACTTATGGATGAGTACCATCCGTAACCGCTCTTCAACCGCCATCCCACGGTATTGTTGGCAAAATCGGATGCCGTGGTTATTGCCACATAAGCGGCACGGGATGCTGAAGGGACGGGACCTTCCCTCCGTCTTGACGCGTGTCGCGGTGTAACGAGTCATTCTAAAAATTAATAGCCCGTTATTTTATGTGAATCTTTGGGTGGTTGGGTGGCTTGTGTCCCTAACGTGGGTTTTGACTTATGGGCTTTGAATTTACGTGGATATTTTTCTTATTTATTCCAACCTTGGTATTTTGGGCCTTTTTGCGGTTCTTTTTGGGTATTTTTGTGCTTAATTTACCAACTTTTTACGATGTAAATGTGCTATTCATTTACCCAATTGGGTGCGGTGTAAATGTATTATTACACTTCAGTGAATTTTGGGTAGGTTTAGATATTTATCCCCATCTGGCAGGACCATTCGGATTCTGGCCCCATTTTTCCCATCTGGTATTGTTTGTCATTTGACAATTTCCTACCACCCAAGGGAAACCGGAAATAGACGCGTGGACACTTAATATGTGCCATAACTTTATCGACCGCGCGCCCTTTGCAATAGTCCTAAATGACTAGTTTTTCGCCTGGATGGTTAAAGTTTAGCACTTGCGCCTCTGAGCTAATGCATTTTTAGCATGTGTGTGCATAGCTGCAAATAAGAAGCGGCCATTTCAATAATTAAAGTCGGTCCCCGTAACCAGCTGATCGCGCTGTCGTTGATTTCCGGCTGAAATCACCCACCCTTAAGTTTCACCAAACGGATCGCGAACAGCTGACACGCTTTGTGCTGCCACATCGCATCGATGGTACCGAGTACTCTTGCGATGTTAAGGCCCAGGCAGATGCTCCACGGCAGCTGCTAATAGTACATTTACACTGTTCACCCCGTCATTGTGGTGACATTTCCCATACCGTCACGATTTGGGGAAACTAATTTAGGGGGGGGGGGGGGGGGAATGGTGTACGGTGTTGTACGATTACGACTGTGAAGGTAGTACCTGTCAGAAGTCGATATTTGCCACGATATAATTTTTTATTGGTATTGTATACTTTACGGGTCAACTGCTAATAGGTTAGCTACAATTATGGGAGATAGCTTAAAAGACGGATTTTGGCCTCAGGATCACGAATCCGGAAGCGCTTATTCTATCTTTTGTATTAGGAGAAGTTATGGTTAAAAACCCGGAAAATGACCCGGATCCGATACCAAAAACGGGGCAGACTCCATGGTATTTATGTCCGAAATACCTTGCTAAGCTGGCAGCCTTCGGCCGCGCTTATTAAAATGACTCTGGACTACGCCATCCCAAATCCGGATGGTTGCCGGAGCCGTGTCTGACGGTACGCATTTTTTTTTTTTTTTTTTGTACAGCTTATTGTTTCCTCAATTATGTTCTCGGTGTTTATTTATGTTGGTACACCGAAAAATTTATACTGAGGCTAGTATTGACTTTAATTGGTTACATTTCATACCGCGCGATGCAGTGACGCGTTTCCTGTAATAGGGCCTTAAGTGGAGGTTTTAGTACCCGTGCATCCGGTAGCGCGATTTAGTACTAAAAAAAATTGGTAGTGTGGCAGCGCAAGACGGCGCTCTTAATGAATAAATGTCATTGAAAATTTACACGCGGTAAGTTGTACGATTTGTTAATTTTATTTTTTAATTGTATTTTAATAAATTTTCTATTTCTTTTTATTTTCAGGTGAGGTGCATGGACGTGGGAAGGAGCCCCAGGATTGTGGACGTGGTCGGAGAGTTGCAGGTAAGTATACATGGAAAAAGGTAAGTGTATCGTAAAATGTATATGTTTGTATGTGTATGTATCACTCGCTGTGGTAGCCGGCACCCAGCGATGGATACATACCTGCACAAACTATTTAGACATGTATATTAATCTTTTTCTTTTTGTCTTTTCAGGTTTTATGGGCAGCTTTCTATATGCCCCATCAATGAGCAGCCAAACATATGCTCCACCAATGGGCAGCTGAACATATGCCCCAACGAAAATTGCGTTGTGGCACTAAATTGATTGGTGAGGTGGGGCAGCTTCATATATGCCCCACCAGTATATGCCTTGTGACACGCAAATTTGAAAGCTACGATTTCAAATGATAATGGAACTCTTGGATATTGTGCATCCAGCTGCTAGGACACTAGTTGACATGGCTAAATCACAAGATGCTGAGGTAGGTGACGGCACCACATCAGTCGTACTCTTAGCTGGTGAAATTTTTGAATCAAGTCAAACCATTCGTCGAAGAAGGCGTGCATGCACGTATCATCATCAAAGCTATACGCAAGGCATTACAATTATGCATGACCAAAATCAATGAGATGGCTGTACATGTTGAGGCGCAGTCAAAAGAACAACAACGCGCTCTATTGGAGAAATGCGCCGCAACAGCAATGTCATCCAAATTGATACATCAACAAAAAGATTTCTTCTCTAAAATGGTTGTTGCACAACAAGGTGAGTTGGACAAATTAACGATGGTAGGATTTAGAGCTATGGCCCGGGCCATGATAAGGAGTTGACCTTTTTTTTGGAATAGGGGTTATGGGATGTCGATACAGCTCGAACCCATAACAATAGGTTTAGTTATGCCCCGCTGCGTATAGGGGCATATTTTTGTTTCAAGAGTTAACTTTTTTTTTGGACAGGAGTTATGGGATATCGATACAGCTCGAACCCATAACACTAGGTTTACCTAAAAACCCGCTGCATATAGGGGAAATATTTTTCTGTTGTATGCCAAACCCTGGCATGGCGCTGGGCGGGTAGCAATTTTTTGCGCCGGGGGTATCAAAATTTGAATTGGCCGAGGATGGTTCCTCTGGAATTGAAGTGCGTGTTGCACTTGCACGCACTGAAATGATTATCATGGCCCAAGAAGTTTTGGATGGAAAGGGCCGCCGTATACGTGAGTTGACTGCCATGCTATAAAAACGTTTCAATTTCGAGCCTGTACGCTGAGAAAGTTGCTACTCGTGGTCTCTGCGTTACAGCTCAAGCTGAATCACTGTTATGAAATGACTGGAGGATTAGCTGTACGTCGTGCATGTTATGGTGTGGCGCACGGGACGCCTTGTAAAAGGCAACAAAATTCCGACATCTCTGAAGCTGTGTGTCACATGATCAGAAGGGCTGTTGCCCTCCGTAAGCATGTGGGGCGTAATTGCAAGGATAAGAATGGTAAGTTCTGTTTGATTTTGGTTTTAGACGAGAACACAGAGTTAATAAAATTTTGTTTTTAAAGGTTTTAGTTGTGGAGGATATACTTATGTGGCAAAACCAAATCGCCGAAAAAAAATGATTTGAAATCGATTGGCCAGGTGGGTCGTGTGTTCAGGCAGGCATTTCACCTGCACAAGCTGAATCGGGTGAGTGTTGAATACAACATGTTTGTTTATTGGCCTGCTCTAGCTTACGCCAGATTGAGGTATTGTGTTTAACGAACACTTTTCTTGCTCTAGGTTGCTTTATCTTTTGTTTTATGTGAGTATGCTCACAACAATCTAGCTCACAAATTTCTGCTCTAGCCCTTTTTTTTTTTTTTTTTTTTTTTTTTTTTAATGGAGTAAGTTAGAGCCAGAGTATCCTAAGCGAAGTGATAGTGAACTTGACAGTTCTTTATTTTCTCAAACCAAAATAAAGAATTTTCGTTTCTATCTGATATTTCGAAGTTAGAGTATTTTGTTTTTAGCATTTTTTTTGTATGGAAAAAATGTATTCTATGTATTTCAATGAATGGAAAAGCTTTTCGTTGATCTAAAAACGTTTAAACCTTTCAGTAGCGAATTGAAACAAAATGGGGGTATTTGTGTTAGGTCTTAAGTTTACGAATCTCGTATATTTACGAGTTTACTATAGTTCTTATACGAACGCCCTTGCTAAGCATTTGTGTTTTAGATTTGAGCCAAATAACATTTTTTAAGATTGAATTTCGAATATTTCTTTTTTTGAATTTTAGTACAATTTCATTCATTTTTTGTGATTATATTATCATAAAAATGAACACAGGGATAATCAAATATACTTCTTTTTGATGATCAAAATTAATCTTCGAAATCATTTGTGAATCATTAAGATTATTAATTTCTGAGATTTTATGATCATGTCGGAGATCTTTAGGTGGCTAAATATTGAACTTCCACCTTTAAAAATTCTTGTTTACTCGTTATTTTTATAACGCAAAAGTCCGAAAAGAGCTAGATTCCAAAGTTGCCAAAGTTACTGGGCTAGCATATTTCGTGGTATTGATAATTTTTTCTTTTGGCATGAACAAATGCTATCTAATTTTTCAGTAAAACAATTGGATGGGGCACAAGGACTGTGCTTGGGTGGCAAGGGGTTAATGCGATTGTTAAAAAAAAAAACCTTTTATCTCCTTATCTGGCAATTAACTGTGTTGTGAGGGAATTTATGTTTGGACGATGTGCTGCTAATTTGGTGTAGCACATTGTCATCTTCTGTGGCAGATCGGTGCGTCCGTCTGCGGTAGGGTTTTGTTGGCCTCGTTACCAAGTTTAACGAGTGCATTTGCTGGCTATTGGGTTTATTGTTGGGGTGGTAGATTTTTTTTTTTGCGGGGATTAAACCGCATGGTTCCCTAATCCGGAAAGAAATGCGAAGTGGAATTAGGGATATGGAGAAGTGGAATATTACTCCCTTCCGTCATCCTCGCTGACGGGTGGAAGTAGGACCAATTTCGCGATTGGTCTGGTAGTTCGGCCCCGCGCGGTGTCTAGTTCGACGACTCGAACTCGATTATCAGGTCCAGGGAGTACCGCAGCGTACCGGGGTCATATCCGGCCAAGGACTGTCAACTTCGGCATCACTCCCCAAAACCTTCGGGGAGTGTTTTGTTGTTAACAACAACAACAACAACATCAGGTCCACGATGTAGGTTCGCGATTCGTCCTAGCCTCCATTCGTTGGGAGGTAAGTTGTCCTCCTTTAGGACAACCAGGTCCCCTTGTTTCAAGTTTGCTTGAGGATGTTTCCACTTGACGCGTTTCTGCAGCTCGGTGAGGTACTCGGTTTTCCATCGTTTGCAGAACGTTTGGTGTAACGCCTTGAGTTTCTCCCATCTGTTGACGAGTGAGGCACGGTTCTCGCTGACGTCGATTTCGGGGGGGGCTAATAGATGTCCTCCAACGAGGAAATGTCCTGGGGTAAGCGGCTCCAAATTTGACGGTTCGTTGGAAGAGGGAGTTAGGGGTCGCGAGTTAAGGCAAGACTCGATTCGACATAGTAGGGTGCTAAATTCCTCGAGGGTAAATTTATGATCGGAGGCGATCTTTTTAAAGTGGTTTTTGAAACTTTTTACCCCCGCTTCCCAGAGTCCACCCATATGAGGGGCCCCAGCTGGTATAAAGTGCCAGGTCAGGGTTTGGTGGCAATATTTGGAAAGGGTCTGGTTGCGGGCGTCCGCTAGAAAGGCCTTGAACTCGGATCGGAGAGCTCGAGAGGCACCGACGAAGTTCGTTCCATTATCGGAATGGAGGTTTTTTGGACATCCTCGTCTGGCAACAAACCTGTCGAGGGCTGCCAGGAACGAGGCGGTACTAAGGTCACTGGTGGCCTCTAGATGAATGGCCTTGGTCGTAAAGCATACGAACAGGCAAACGTAGCCCTTGGACATGCGACATCCTCTGCCGCTATAGGACTTGATGTCAAAGGGTCCGGCGAAATCTACCCCGGTGTTTGTAAATGCCCGGGAAAAGGTAGTGCGTTCGGGAGGTAGGTCTCCCATGATTTGGGTCTGAACCCGTTTACGAAAGATGGTACAGATCTTGCAGTTATGGATAACTGACTTGATCATATTTTTTACTTTTGGGATCCAGTATTGCGTGCGTAGAAGCCGCAACATGACTTGGTGTTCGCCATGAAGGGAGATCTTATGGACAAACTGGACCAGGAGGCGCGTAAAGTGACAGGCGTACGGTAGGATAATTGGATGGCGTTCATTGTACGGGAGGTCCAGGGATGCAGACAGACGGCCGCCCACCGGCAGGATGCTACAACTATCGATGAAGGGGTTGAGAGCAAGGACTTCGCTTTTTGTCCCAATAGGTTTCCCTGATTTTAAATTCCCTAATTCCTCAGAATAATGTTTCTGTTGGTAGATGGTAATAAGACGTTGAGTCGTAGCCTTAATTTCGTCGGGCGAAATGAGGTGTGACTCCGCTTTAAAAGTGGATTTTGTTTTGGGACTCGTTCTTTGAGAGAACCTCATAATATATGATATGACCCTCAAAGCTCTTGAAAAATCGGAAAATCTATCGAGAATGTCCTCTTTATTGTTTGTTTGCGTAGTTGCGTGAATTTGTACTCTCTTTGCCTCGATGTTTGTACCATACTCTTTTTCTTGGGCTGGCCATTTATTCTTGTCTTCTTGTAACCAAGAAGGTCCCTGCCACCACAGAACGTTGTCGACTAGATCCCGCGCTGATAGTCCTCTGCTGGCCAGATCTGCTGGGTTTGATGTGGAATCCACGTGTCGCCAGGCTTAATTTCCTACCTTTTCCACAATTTTTGTGACTCTGTGCGCCACGAACGTTGACCACGAACACGGTGGTTTTCGGATCCATGCCAGGACGATGGTTGAGTCCGTCCAAAGGTGAATTTTGAATGTGCCTAAATTCAGATTTTCGATGACGGATTCCAAAGTCTCGGCCAACAGTACCGCTCCACACAGCTCCAATCGGGGTAAGGAGATGGTCTTCACTGGGGCTACTCTTGTTTTCGCCATTAGCAGGTTAACGTAAACCTGATCTTTCATTCTGACTCTTAAAAAAACTGTGGCTGCGTATGCTTTTTCGGAGGCATCGCAGAATCCGTGTATTTCTACGTCGTTGGATGGCGTGAAATACACCCATCGTGGAATCCGAATGTTATTAATTTCATTGTAGTCGTTCATAAAGCTGCGCCACCTATCTAAAGTTTGATCAGATACTCTCTCGTCCCAGTCAGTCCCTTCTAGCCAAATGTTTTGCATAATCATTTTGGCTACTATGATGACTGGGCCTAGCCATCCTAATGGATCGAAGAGTTTAGCGATGGCTGAGAGTATCGCCCGTTTAGTAATGCTATCCTCATTTGCTATGGGCTTAGCTGTAAAATAAAACTGGTCAGAATGTGCATTCCAACGGATTCCGAGTGTTTTGACCGTACTGGAGTCTTCGAACTCCAGAAAGTCCTCGTTCAGTCGATGATGTTTGGGTATTCCTTGTAGTATTTTGTTGCAATTCGACGTCCATTTTCGAAGGGATAAGCCCGCGGACTGTAATGCACGCGTAATTTCATCACGAGCCTTGATAGCGTAGTCGATAGTATGCCCTCCTGAGAGAACATCATCGACGTACATACTTCTTCGCAGGATATTTGCTGCGATGGGTAATGAAGTCTCCACGTCATCCGCTAACTGATGCAGTGTTCGGATGGCTAAGTATGGAGCACAATTAACTCCAAAGGTTACCGTCTGTAACTCGTAGACGGTGATAGGGTTCTCAGGTCTGGTCCGGAAAACTATTCTTTGAAATTTGGTCTGATTGGGTTTGACCCATATCTGACGATACATCTTTTCGATGTCGCTATTAAACACGTATCTATAGAATCTCCATCTGAGAAGCAGTATTGTTAAATCGGCCTGAAGTACTGGGCCTGGATGAAGTACGTCGTTAAGGCTGGTGCCATTAGCGGTGGGACACGACGCGTTGAATACCACCCTGACTTTAGTAGTTGTGCTTTCTTCCTTTATGACAGCATGATGAGGCAGGAAGTAGCAATCTGTAGACAGGGGTGGGACGATTGAAGGGACTTTGGACATATGTCCTAATGTTTCATACTCCGACAATACTCTATTGTACTCTCTCTGTAGGTCCGGTGTCTTAGCCAGGCGGGTCTCATTCCTGTAAAATTGAGAACAAACGCCTTTTAATGAGGGTCCTAAGCATATATCGTTGGGAAACTCTTGTTTAAAGGGAAGGGAGACAATGTATTTGCCATCAGAGCCCCGTTCCGTTTTTGCTTTGAAAAGTGCCTCGCAATAGGCATTATCGTCGTTTAGTGCCTTTTTCTTAGGCACATCTTCCAACTCCCAGAAAGCGGTTAACTGTTTATCTAGGCTTATCTCGTTAAAAAATGATACCCTATTATTAGTGGGCTGTGCTGTTTCTGCACGACCGGTCAATATCCACCCGAAGACGGTTTCTTGAGCAAGAAGCGTGCTCATCACGTTCTTCCTTATACCGTTCAATATTATCTTTGCATATATGTCGCCTCCTAGGATGAGGTCGACTGGTTCGTTAACGAAGAACCTCTTATCCGCTAGAATCAAGTCAGGGAACGCTTGCTGGGTCAATGCACTGACCTGACAAGTCGGAAGGTCCCCTGTAAGTTGTGGTAGGACTAGGACCATTGTATCAATGCTAACTAATGGGTCGATGAGGGAGCCTATTGTAATAGAGCACGACTCTGTTACCTGCGCGGACAGCGTATTGTTTATGCCTGACACTTGTATGTTCAGGCGTTTAGATGGCAGGTTTATTCTCTTTTTCAGTCTTTCAGTTATGAAAGAGCACTCAGAGCCGGAGTCAATAAGAGCTCTGGCCGAGAAATCCACTCCATTATAGTGGATCTTAATGCGTGCGGTTCCCAACAATACCCCTTTAGTTGTATTGGCATGTAATGTAGAAACATTATTAACATTTTCGTTTCTATTTGCAGACTCAAGCCTTGCCCTAGCCTGTTGCGAAGTTGAGGGCCTATCATCGTTGGAGTTGCGGTTCCAACTTCGATTATTTGTGTTGGTGTTTCGGTTCCGACTTTGATTGTTGGAGTTGGTGTTCCGGTTCCAACTTTGGTGGTTTCCTTGGGGTTGTGCTGTTGGCAGGTGGAGTAAGGTGTTGTGCCTCAAGTGACACAAGGTGCAATTAAGCGGATGAGGGCATCGTGTCACGGTGTGTTTGTCTGACAAACAGTTAAGGCAAGACCTTTTTTCCTTAATGAAGTTTATTCTGTCTTGTGGGGACAGCCTTCGGAAGTTTTGACAATCCCGCAATCTGTGCTCCTTGGTGTTGCACATTTGACACCAGCCAGGAGGGACGCTGGCTTGGTAAACTCCGAGTTTCCTCGGCGTTTCCCGTGAACTATTTGACCGTTGATTCATGGGTGTTTTTGGGCATGTGCTACCCTTCAGGTCGGAAACTGTTTCCAACGTTTGGAAACGGTTGGACAGGAATTTGTCCATATCTTCCCATTTTGGTATCTCTGTTTTGTTCTCAATGGTCTGTTCCCATAGAGCCAGAGTACATTCCGGAAGTTTGGTGGAGCATAAATATGTTATTATTGCATCCCAATTAGATATGTCAATTTGATGACATTGAAGCGACGAGATGCAATTGTTTATGTCTCTTTGTAGTTGCTTAATCTTTGTACCGCATTCTTTTTCAACTGCGGTCAGACTAAACAAAGATTTCAATTGTGTATTGACTAGGATACGTTTGTTTTCGTACCTGTCACTTAGATTTTTCCAGGCTGTAGTAAAGCCTTCGTTGGTCAGTGGACACCTCCTGACTATTTCCTTCGCCTCCCCTTGAGTTTTTTGGTTGAGGTGATACAATTTTTCAACCGGGGTAAGGCGTTTATTTAATATGTATATGGCCGTGAACATATCCCTAAATGTTGGCCAGGATAGATAATCGCCCTTAAACACATCGGTGTCACAGGGCGGAAGCCGAATATTATTTTCACGGCTGGATGTATCATCAGTGCTTTGTTGTTTTTGTGGTTGTATAGGCTGTGCTGACAGCTTTTCCAGCTGAGCATTCATAGCAGCCATGCATTTCATGTAGCATGCGAAACAGGTTTTATTTTTTTGCTTTATTGATTGCAAATCTTCCTTGGTGGTCTCTTTGTGGGACAATAGGCTGTCATAAGTCGTTTTCGTCTTCTTCCATTGTGACTTCAGCTCCTCTTGCTGTAGTGCAAGGGTGTGCTTATCCATTTCTTCAATGTTAGTAGAGCTCCATTCTTGCTCGAACTCCACTATGCAGTCGGACTGACGAATATAAGTCTCCATTCTCTTTATTTGCTTAAATATTTTGTATATTTACAGAGAAGTGGACTCAGCAGTAGTGACTCAGGAAGATGTCTTGCTTTGGACTAAGCGAAATTTTTTATAAAACGATGATTTGATTCAAATCTCTGGAGATTTGATGTATAAAATTTGTGATAGACAAATTATGTCTTTAAAAGTGTGTGATATAAATCTCTGAAGATTTAGTATATCAAGAACGGTGTATATGAAACAAATCTCTGAAGATTTAATGTCTCAAAGTGTAAAAGAAACAAATCTCTGAAGATTTAATGTCTCTAAAGTGTTTGTGAACGGATCTAAATCTCTGAAGATTTAGTGTAACAAGGACTGTGTATATGAAACCGAAATAAATCTCTGAAGATTTAATTTCTCTAAAGTGTATAAGAAACAAATCTCTGAAGATTTAATGTCTCTAAAAAGAATGTGAAACCGAAAGAAATCTCTGAAGATTTAATTTCTCTAAAGTGTATAAGAAACAAATCTCTGAAGATTTAATGTCTCTAAAGTGTTTGTGAACGGATCTAAATCTCTGAAGATTTAGTGTAACAAGGACTGTGTATATGAAACCGAAATAAATCTCTGAAGATTTAATGTTTCAAAAGTATTTGTGTAAAAGATAACCTCTGGAGGTTTAGTGTTTCCAAAATGTATGGTGATAACAAATAAAAGTCTCTGAAGACTCAATGTATCAACAAAGTGTATGTGGCACAGATAGAAATCTCGGTACAGATTCAATGTGCTTGGGTATTGTGAACCCTGTATAGCCAAACCAAGTAAAATAAAGTGAAATTCCAAACGAAAAGTAACGCAATTGTGTTGGTCCAGATATTCGTGGACTGGTGATAATTGTTTATTTAATCTTTAAATTATACAAGTAAATGTGTTTGTTAAGCGACACTTGTAAATTGTGTACGCTTTAAATATTTATATCACAAGCCACCCAACGTAGATGATTAATATATGGTGTGTTGATGAACTGATTCATGTGATGTGAACTTTGTGATGGATTATTTAAAAAAGCATCAACTAAGTGAAAATTAAAAGTAATTTTGGAGAACGTTTCCACACGAAGTGGTAGAGCAGACAGATGTTCAGTGCAGTGATAAGTGTCTATATAAAAAAACAAAAAAAAATTCACTGACTGCTTGCCTTGAGCTGTGTCGGATAAGTCTTACCACTGGTCAAAAGGCGTTTTTGCGCTGTCAAGCACACCAGGTTTTCACTTACTTTGTTCCTTAAAAAATCACTCACAAAGTTCACTTACGTTTTGTACGTATTAAAAAAAAATATGGTGCATGAACTAAACAAACCAACGTACCTTGAGTGATGAAACTGTGCAAATGGACTGTATTTGGTAATAATGTGTTGTGCAATCAATTTGTGATCTGATGCAGATGTGATGTGATGATATGATGTGTTACAGTGTATGCAATGTGATGTGATGTTTGCGGCTGTATACGTGTGTGTTCGTTGGTATGGTATTCGCTGGTATCTTAGCTCGCTATATTGCCTTCGGACTTTTGTGCCTTGGTGATTAAAAACAAATAAAATTGTGCTGGAATGGCTTGGTTTTAGGAAATCTTGTGATGTGATGATATGATGTGTTACAGTGTATGCAATGTGATGTGATGTTTGCGGCTGTATACGTGTGTGTTCGTTGGTATGGTATTCGCTGGTATCTTAGCTCGCTATATTGCCTTCGGACTTTTGTGCCTTGGTGATTAAAAACAAATAAAATTGTGCTGGAATGGCTTGGTTTTAGGAAATCTTGATTGGGTTGGTCCGTATGATTATAATTATTTCCTCGATAGATCAGTGGGTTTTTGTTTATTAGTGTTTAGGACGCCAGTTCAAATTCCCGGCTCGAAGGACCAATGTTACGTGCGGCCAATGGCAATGGCGGGGTTGCTCGCACGTAATAATATGCAAAGAAAATGAAAAAAAGCGGCGAGTGAATAAGGATATAAACAATGGTATTCAAATGTAAATATGTACAATAGTTTTTATTACAAGTAATTTGTATGTGAAAATGAAATGTAATGGAGTGTATGTAATTACAAAGTGCACAATAAAACTTATGGTATGGAAAATGTAATTGTTTACTTTACCTTGGTTTGGCAGCTGATGACTCTCGTATGCTCGGAAAAGAAGTGATCGAGTCTTTAGATAAATAGTAGCTCTGTACCGCCGCCGAAAGCCTACATTTGTAGGATTCGAAGGGGTAAGAGCTGTTATCGGTATAAAGATAAAAAGTAAAAAGTAATAGCGCGGAAGATACTACGGTTTGCTACGAGGGGCGGCCGATATATTTAGACCGGTGGTCTAAACAATCGTAATTCATTTTAAGTCGAGATTTTTTTTTATTCTCAGTAACTAGCCAATTTCGAGATTGTATTCACTTTTTCTTTCACATTCCGACTCAATCATAATGCGGGTCACCTTTTTACAGGGATTAGTAAGCGAGGCAAGTGAGATGCAGGGTAGGGCTGATTACCTCACCGGATTTGACATTGACTTTGAAATTTAGTAGATTTCTTTTTTTCTTTTTATCTGGTGAATCTTCTTTTGCCCGGCTAGCTCGTGGTAGAACTAGAGACTCTTATCTAGGGGTGAGTCGTGCCCCACGTTTTTTTATTTCTGAAAATGGTGTTCCCGCAGGTAAACCTTTTCCTGTTCGCTTCATTGACCGGTCTTCGAAGCGAAGCAGGCCTGTTATGGTTTAGATTCACGCTCCGGTTCGACTTTTATCGATTGTTTTCTTGAGTTGGTATGGTTGTGCACAGCTGGCAGCACCAAATATTCCCATGGAATGGAAAGGTACCAATAACGGAACTTTTAATTTCCATGAAAATAAGTATGTGGTGTGTTCCTGGAGTGGCCGGGGTAAACTGCGGGCGAAACTATGGATACTTGCGGGCGCCCGTGAATGTGTCAGCAAAGGGGGAATAGACCTATTGGTGTTATCATTTTGTGATTGAATTTAGTTAAGTATGCGCAAAATGTAGTGGGCAGGGTGTGATTGACAGTTGAATACGATTCTCTTGTGAGGGACTGGTAGGTCAAACAAATGTAAACAAATTAATTAACCCCTATGGCATGCCACATGTTCATTGGTTACCATTTTAATTCTTCAATATTAACAATAAATTAACCCTATAGCATCCGCAATTTAGAAAAAAAAAAAATTTGTTCGGCTACCGTTTTCTTATCTCAGCCTACGAAACAGCTGAATTCCAATCGTTCTCCACTGGTACCGAAATTTACTTACTATCAATAAAACGCTTTAAATGCTACAAATTTGCTACAGAATTAACTATCATTTTGTTTGGTCATTGAATTAAAGATAAAATACAAATAGTGAAAATTTAAAACAAAAGCTAATAAAAAAAAAAAATTTTTTTTGCAAAAAGGCTGCAAGTCGGTGAAAGATTTTTCAATTGGATATTATACTCTGCTTTCGAATAAGAGCCACGTCAAATTCATTCATACCTTGCTTGCCAAAATTCATTTCATTAGCATTAAAGTGACTAATCGGATTTGGAGTATAAAATGTTTGCAATTCCCCAATCCAGCAGTTTCGGGTTACCCGGGTCACCCAGGGAACACACCATCCACATGACCCGGACAGCAAAAATTTTGCGCGCGCAAACAGGTGCGTGCCTCAGGACTCGAGTCCTAATACGATAGCAGTAAATTGTGCTACTTACTACGCTTTACCCAACATCTACTACTTTTCTGTCTTCTTAAGGAAATACTGCCTCCAAAAACCAGGGCAGAACACAGGACACAGCGGGCTTATCAAGTTGGCAATAGACCTTTATTTCTTCTTTTGGGACAAAACTTCTGAAGAAATAGAATTTATCCAAATAAGCTCACAAGAATTAAATTCCACAACCAAAAAGGTAGTAAATAATTTTCACTACTAGATTCAACCTCGTTATTTTTATTTTTGCTTTAATATAGCAACAACAACAAAAGTTTCTTATCAATTCCTTTTCAATCGAATTCAAGATTAATAAAATTAATGATCATTTTCCGGTAATAATCAAGTTTCCTTTTTCATATAATCCATTTTTTTTTTAAATTTTACTAAATTTTTACAAAATTTGGTACTTTCAAGAAAAATTGTAGTTTCGAGTCCTGATGGTAATAACCGTTTGCATCACGCGACATGGCAATCACCAACCAATCAGAGTGCGCCACCTGGCAACAACCAGATCACCCCATGACAGATAGCGGAACATTTCCATTGCGCAGTCGCAGTGAATTCAAAAAGTAATAAAGGAGTTTGTCCGACGCCATGAAGGCTTCGACCGAACCGAACAAAGTTAATAAGTTGTGTCGTAGTTGAAGCGGTCGGACGTGTCACGGAATTAAGTTGATTGAAAATTATTGTGTTGAACGGAATTGTACCACCAGAATAAATTACTGAAAAAAATTAAAATTTAACTATGGCGACTTACGTAAATGATTACAAAAATGGTAAATAAAGCAATATAAAAGAACGTGTATAAAATGAAAATAACAGTGAAGTGAAAAGAGAAGCAAAAAAAATTGCCAAGAAAAGAATATACAAAATTGAATGCAATTATCTAATGGTGGCACTTCCATATACACCGACGGCTCGAAGTTGGACGGCAGAGTTGGAAGAGGGGTTTATTCAAGGGATTTGGACCTTGAGCTCTCCTTCAGACTACCTGATCATTGTAGCGTCTTCCAGGCGGAAGTCTCGGCCATCCTGGACGCCGCGGCATGGTTAGGCAAACGTGTTATCGGAGAAGATATCACTATTTTCAGCGATAGCCAAGCGGCAATCAAATCCCTTGGCTCATACACGTTCAACTCTGAACTGACGCTCAGCTGTCGTCGATCTCTTCAGGAGATGGCCCAACAGAACCGCGTAAACCTCATATGGGTCCCGGGACATAGGGACATTGAGGGAAACTGTAAGGCAGACGAGCTTGCCAGGCAGGGCACGACCAAGCAGGTTCTTCAAGATAAAGAGCGCTTAGGTATGCCGTTTGCCACATGCAAACTAATGCTGAAGGAGCACACACTCCGTCAAGCCAACGAAAGATGGCTGCAATCCCCAGGGTGTCGGATATCGAAACAAACCTGGCCAAAATGGGATCTTAAAAGGTCTAGACGCATTTATGCCCTAACTAGGAGGGAGGGTCAGGAGGGTCACTGCCTCATTGGTAGGCATGCAGAAAGGCTAAGTGTGCCCTACCGACGATGCTGCAGGAGTTGCAAAGATGATGAGGAGGAGGAAACAGTGGAACACCTCATCTGCAACTGTCCGGCTTTAAGCGGCGCGAGAACGCGCTTTTTGGGAGTTCCGTTCCTAGATAGTCTAAGCCAGATCGCGGAACTGGACATAAAGGACTTGATGGGCTTCATAAAGTCATCTAAGTGGTTCGAGGAGGAGTAACGGTGTCGGTTAGGAGTGTCAGTCCCGGGATTCTGCTATGTGGAAAATCCCAACAACTCAGGGATTTTCCATATGGCTTGGTCCCGGGGCTGACTTTCCTTGTGTTGGTGGTATCACAACGGGCCTTTCAAAACTGGCCTAAGTGTGCATCTGCGGCAGCCACTTGAACCTACCTACCATAATATGATTGATGTGGTTGACAAAAGTGAAGCCTGAGTCAAAAACCACACCTAAATCCCGATATTCATATACGCTAGTTAGGTAGATGTTAGAAATAGTGTAAATAGTGACAATTGGATTTACAGTTTTAGCGAAAGTCATTTGAAAGCATTTCTTTATGTTCAGCGACAGTTTATTTCTCACACTCCAATCAGATAGCTTATTTAGATCGCTTTGCAATGATAAAGCATCTGACGAACAGTTTATTTCATTAAAAATTTTTAAGTCATCAGCATAGAGTAAGAATTTGGAAGTATTAAAACAAGATTTAATATCATTAATAAAAAGTAGGAATAGCAATGGGCCAAGAAAACTACCCTGAGGCACACCAGAAGTGGCCACGAAGGGGTACGATTTAGTATGACTAATTTCAACGTAAGACACTCGGTTTGTCAGATAAGAGTTTAACCAAGAAAGTAGAGATGAATGGAAACCAAGCTCTTCTAACTTCAACAAAAAAATGCTATGAACAACAGTATCAAAGGCTTTTGAAAAGTCTGTATAAACAACATCGACTTGATGACCAGATTTAAAGGCTGATATGCAATATTGGGAAAATTCAGCAAGGTTTGTAACTGTGGAGCGACCACAGACAAACCCATGCTGACGCGGATCAATTAATTCCTTTACAAAGAAATACAATTTATCTTTCACCACCTTTTCAAAAAGTTTTGAGCATGTGGTGAGCTTAGAAATTGGTCTATAGTTACGAACATCATTTTTGTTACCAGATTTGAACATTGGAGAAACAGATGCAACTTTCCACCGATCAATAAATTCACCTTTGGCAAGGGAAAGATTAAAAATATGCTGTAAAGGCACACTAAGGGAGAAACTGAATTTTTTTAATAGAAATGGGGAGAAACCATCCAAATCTGTTTTTGTTGTGGACTGTAAAGAAGAAATACCATCCAAAATATCAAACTTAGATACCGACAATGTTCCAAGGTCCAGAGCACTTGGAGAACAACCGGTATTTAAGGCGCCACCACTGTCATGCACAAAATTTGAACTAAAAAAATCGGCAAATAAATTAGCGGTATCAGATAAACACTGGGAATGCTTATCATCGAAAGTCACACAGGTGGGAATATTTGTGCAACCTTTTTTTGAACGTATGAAATTCCAGAAAGATTTCGGGTTGGATTTTAGTTCAACTTCATACCGAGCTATATATTGATTATATAACTGTTTATCAAGAGCATTAAACTCTCTCGAAAGTCGAATATATTCATCTTTAAAATTACAATTGCCAGTAGCTTTGTGCAGGTTAAAATATTTGTTTCGCTTATTTTTAAGCCTTTTTAGGTTTCTTGTATACCAGGGGAGTTTGTGTATACGGGCGGGTCGTACAGGTACGATGTTGCTAACTACTTCAAAAACGTTAACAAGAAAAATATCAAAACATTCAGAGACTGCTTTCGAATTGAAGAGACTTTCCCAGTTCACTTCCAAAAGTTTAGCATTCAAGATGTCAAAGTTAACTCCTCTAAAGTCATAAGTACGCGGTTCATTGAGAGAAACAGGGCTAAAATTTGGCACTTGAAGAGTTATTGAGAGAGGAACATGGTGCAACATGGAACATGGAGAACTCGTCAAAACTCCGAAAGACAATCCGCCAACGAGGATTGCCAGGTCATCCACTGCAAGCGATGTGGATTCCCTATGAAAACGGTGCTCGGGGAGAATACTGGGCGAGTTGTCCCCGACTGCCAAAACGCCCAGATCGAAATGGTAAATTTGAAAAAAGAAAAACGTTTAAAATCTTGGTTATTGTGGACGAATATCCGAAGCATGGAAGCGGCCTATCAATTTACCCGTCAGGTCCTCTAAGTCATACAGCGCATTACCCACTTTTCGACGAACTCGGCACTTAAGATATTTCGGCATGAATTTCGCGTTTATGCCTTGTTTAAAACTGCTCAAAGCAAAATTTTTTCCTAAAAACCTCCTGACCTTCCCTATAGTTCACTAGTCTAGAACGTTTATTATATACCCGCACTGCTCTATCCTTTGCCTGGTCTAAATTCTTACGAATTTGCTCGCGGATGTTTGCTAATTTGTCTACTCTGCTTGCTATAGGGACTTCATCCTCCTTAAGACTACCGAGTTTCTCCAATATAGTATACGCTGATGCGTGCTGGACCATGTTCTGACCATATAATGCAAAGTACGGAGAGCACTGAATGGAAGTATGAAAATAACTTCGTAAAACTGCTAAGATCTCGGGTATATGTTTGTCCCAGTCCGTATGATCCTGTTTACCCCTAAGGAAAATTCTTATTTTTGAAACAATTCCTCTGTTTACGCGATCTGACGCGTTAGCTTGCGGAGAGTATAGCCCTGTCCTAATATGAGTTACCCCGTAGTTATCTAGAAATTGCTTCATTTCCTTAGAGATAAACTGTTTACCATTGTCGCTATGGATATACTCAGGGACCCCGACAGCTGGAAAAACCTCAGAGCCGAAGTAGTTCATAACATTTGCAGTCGTCGCCCTCTGCATGGGTTTTAACCAAACATACTTTGTAAAATGGTCCAATACTATAAAAAGAAACTGATTCCGCCGTTTAGATCTAGGATAAGGCCCCAAAAAGTCGCAATAAAACCGCTGAAATGGCCTTTCCGAAGTGAAAGTATTCGCTATAGGCGGTCTGGACTGTTGATTGGTCGCCTTTACTGCCTTGCAGGTATCACACCTGCCCACGTATTTCCGAACGTCCTTGGCCTGCCCTGGCCAGAAATAGTTTTGTCGAACGCGTTCCAAAGTCTTTTGCCAACCTCCATGGTAGCTTCTGTTTGCGTCATGTGCCAGTCGTATCGCCTCCTCGGTTAACCCAGACGGTAGCCACAATCTCCATAGCGAGTCCTCCTCATCCTCCACCCCTTTACGAAATTTAACCCTTTTAAATATCAGACCGTCATTTAGTCTTAAATCCGGCAGAGAGTCCTCATTGTCCACAATTGTTTGGGATAGATCTTTATACTCTGCGCTTTTAAATTCCGGTGCCTCTAGATCAATTTCATAAGGTGTGGGAGGATAATTCAACTCATCCACGTCAAAACGAGAGAGGGCGTCGGGTACAACATTCAACGTGCCCTTGCGATGTTCCATCGAGAAGTCATAGCGCTGTAACAGAAGGGACCACCTAGCCAACCTGCCACTCAAGTCCTGACTATGGCTTCCAGGCATTCCAGCTCGGTCACTGTATAATTGCGCTGAGCATTGTTCAGCTTTTTTGAAACAAATGCGATTGGATGCTCAGCGCCCTCATCATCGACCTGGAACAGCACACCACCCACGCCTATCTTCGAAGCATCACACTGTATAACAAACTCTTTAGAAAAATCGGGTTGGGCCAAAACAGGAGCGGAACTCAGGGCTACCTTCAGCTTTTCAAAAGCCTCTATTGCCTCAGGAGTAAGTTTGAAAGGGCCTAGCGACTTTCGAAGGCAATCGGTCAAAGGGCCTGCGAAATCAGCAAAATTTGTAATAAACGCCCTATACCAGTTCGCCATGCCCACGAACCTACGAACCTGCCGAGGAGACTTAGGGATTGGGAAACTCTTAACTGCCTCTATCTTCCCTGGATCTACCTTTAAGCACCCGCTTCCTATCAAGTACCCTAAATATCGAATTTCCTTCTGACAAAATTTGCTCTTCTTCACATTGATGGTCAGGCCCGCATCCTTCAAACAATTCGCCACTTCCGCCAATAAGTTCAGGTGGTCCTCAAAGTTCGTGCCGCATACCATCAAATCATCCAGGTAGACGAAGACATTCTCCCGCAACCGCGAGGGAATCGCCTTGTCCATCAGCCGGCTCATCGTCTGCGGTCCATTGCATAACCCAAATGGCATCACTTTATAGTGGTACAGAGGCTTCCCCGGGACTGCGAATGCTGTTTTCTCCTTTGAAGACTCCGTCAGCTTGATCTGGAAAAACGCATCCTTCAGATCAATACCACTAATAAAATGAGTGTCCTTCAACCTGCTTAATAAACCGTTGATATGAGGCAATGGGTATGAACCCTTTTTAGTTACCGCGTTGACCTTCCTGGAGTCTATACAAAGCCTAACCTTCCCTGGCTTCCGAACCAAAACAACGGGACTACACCAGGGTGAGTTTGATTCCTCTATAACCCCCATTTCGAGCAACCTTTCTATTTCACTAAAAGCTTCGGCTTGCCTCGGTGGCGAAAGAGGAAAATGCCTACTTTTAATTGGAACCGCATCACCCGTATCAATGTGATGTTCGACTAGCTTGGTTTGCCCCAGACCTAACTTCTCAAACGATGGAAACATATCTACTACCCTTTGCAGTTTGGCCTTTTGGGCTCGTGTCAACTCATGGAAATTATGTTCCTCCCCCTTTTCTTCGACAACCTCTAGGCATGCTATACTTGGAAATATTTCAGGAGCTAACGCAAAAGCTCTCCAGAAGTCAACCCCGAAGTAGGCTTCTTGAATAAGAGAAGGAACAAGATAAAAACGAATAACTTTGGTTGTGTTTTTGAAAGTCACTGGTAAAGAAATAGAACCTAGTATCTTCTGTTTGCCGCCACCCGCTGTATACACAAAAGCCTGTAATGGGTGGTACTTAAGTCCATTTGTGTCCAAAAACTTCTGACAATCTTTGCCGAGGATGGAGACATTCGCACCCGAGTCCAGCAATCCTACCAGAAAACTATTTTCAATTTGCACACGTACCAGAGGCCTTTCATCCTCAGTAATCATTCACGTTGTGCTTTGCAAAAGTTTACGCTCCTGAACTCGACTATGATACCTCTTCCTACATTTCAAAATATTTTCGGACACAAATGACTCTGTATTATTTTGGAAAATCCTCGACCTGACTAGCTCGTAGTTGTTGACCCTGTACTCCAAACTAGGTGAAATTTGCGCTTGACAAGCAACATCCCTACTATGATTTTTTAAAATGCAAATTGGTTTCGAATTGTTAAAATGCGCAATTGGACTATCACAATCGGAGCCATCCGAGCTGTCGGTACTATCAGGAAAAGTTACAATAATGTTTGGCTGGTCCTTCGCCAGGGTGCCACTATCCTTCGGAAGCTCACCACTTCCATTCGACTCACTGTTTGCGAGGGACCTACCACTTCGTTCAGTACACGAGGCAACTCCTGGTGTACTGGCTGATATGGGGGCTATGGCACCGAACGAGTTTCCCCCATCTTCTCGCTCGGGTATTGGTTTCCCTGTCTCCGATGATCTCTTGGACATTTTGGAGTTAACACTCCAACAAAACAAAACGGATGTTTGACTGGCTCTTTACAGTAGATATACGAATGCCCCATAGCCTGGCAATTCCAACCCTGGATTCCGGAATAGTCTGGTTTCCTGTTCCTTCGATACTCCAAAGCTTCGAGCTGCGGGTGCACTTCACCATCTTCGCCTTCCATCCTAATATCCTGTGCTATTGTGCGAGCTTCATTCACATGCCGTCCAGTATAGGTTGTTCCCAAGATTTTGCTTTCCTTTAGCACCTGCTCTCCTTTCCGTGCTACATCGCGGAGGTCATGTAAGGTCCTCACTCCCGCATTGAAAAACATCAGCTTTAGACTGCTGTTGACATTTCTTTTTATGATGTCAATCAGCAGAGCTTCTGACAATGGCTCCCTAAGACGCGCATTTAAAGCCACTATGTCAGTATGGAACACATCGTATGACTCACTTGGCTTTTGCTTTCGCATCGAGATATCCATCATGATCTCGTGGTCACTTTTCAACGTTCCAAACACACGCTTTAAGGAGTAGCACAGAAAGTCATATGTAGCATTAGGGTTCTGCTTCGTAAACAACCAGTACCATTCTTCTGCACGTCCTGACAGAAACAAATGGAAACTCGCCATTATTTGTTCCGAAGAACATTGGGTCCTTTCGCATAGGGTATCCAACTTAAACAGAAAGTCCGCCACGCTTCCAGTCCCATCG
This sequence comes from Campiglossa producta, assembly GCA_964058755.1. Lineage (NCBI taxonomy): Eukaryota > Metazoa > Arthropoda > Insecta > Diptera > Tephritidae > Campiglossa > Campiglossa producta. The sequence continues at coordinate 28,247,161 of CAXKVI010000005.1, read as the reverse complement.
AAGGAAACCTTCCAGTCTTGGGGTTTCACCGCTATGTTACCAGAAACGAAGTTAGCATGGTTGCTTGCGAAGGTCTGTGCATGGTTTCTCTCGTCCCTAGTATTGTTCCTGGCATGGCTTGGGCCTTGTGAAGTTCCAACTGCCGCGCGAAGTATGTCCATATTTTCCCTGATGGTCCGCATCTCATCCCTCATCTCCTCCTGGGAAGTCCTAAAGAGATGATGCAACACGTGTACCCAAGAGTCTGAAGGAGGCGCATTGTTGACCTGCGGTTGAGGAGTCATCCTATCGCCCAAATTGTTAAGAGGCATAGGATTTCCTAACTGAGCGCCAGCTCCATCCGATATGCCTGTCACCAAGTCAGTCGGAGGATCGAAGAGATTCTGCATTTGCTCTACTGCAATGGATGAGTCAAAGCCATTACTACTGCCTGGTTTATCGGCTTCCTGATTGGAACCAGGAGTTAAGACAAGTCTGGTCGGATCTCCTCTACCAAAGCCACCAACTGGGGAGCGCATTACCAAAGGCCGGTTGGCTGGTTGTTTCGAAACCGCTCCTCTACCGCCTCTTGGCTTGCCCCAACTTCCGCGTCCGCCACTGGTACTTCGGAGAATCCTTCCTTCAGTCTCTTGGTCCATGCCAGGAAAATCCGTTAATCAAGATTGGAAAAAAATGTGGTTGTTGTTGTTGTTGTAGCGAGGTGTAGCCCTGCCTAAATGTCAGACAGGGTCACCCCGAGTGTATTGCTCTTGGCCGGGTCGATATAAGAAAACGGCCCGGGTCGTTTCGGCACGATGGGTACAGCACAAGTACTGGTACCGGGTGCACCAACTGGGTGCACCAACTGGGAGGCGACCTACTTTTACACCAAATCTGGTCAAATCTGGTAGTGTGCTTGCTTCGACAAGCAGCACAAAAAAAAATCTTCGTTTACAAGGGCGATTGGGACATGTTTCGACAGTCTAGATTCACCCCCCTTTCTACCCTATACAAAAGCCGTTTTGAAAATAAAAATATATAAAAAAACTGAGTCTGTTTACGATTGCACGATACCGAAAAGTGCAAGGTATATATGTGATTCGATTATCGTATCGAACTGCCGGTATAAAAATAACGCAATATATATATACAAAAATATGCTGAAAGAAATGTTGGTTAATAAACAAACGTATCAAAATGTAATAAAATGCAAGTGTGTGTGGGTTGAAAAATATATGTATTTAAATGTTCAATGGGAATGCTGACCTCCCATCATTAAAAGGCATAGGTAAATAAAACAAAAAAAAACAAAAATTAGACGATTGGATCCCAGTACCACCGCAATGCAGGGGTCGCCTTTGAGACTGGTCGCCCTGAGACTGGTTACGCACTGGTCCCCAAAACAAAACAAATTTTAAATTTCACATGGGTATATTTTAATTTTCCCAAACTGGACTTCAGTAAGCCAGACCGCAATGCAGGTGTGCTCTTCTGAGACTAATCGCCCTGAGACTGGTTGGGCCACTGAAGATCAGTTAGCAATGCAAGGGTGGTCTTGAGACCCATCTCCCTGAGACATGTTGGCGTACTGAAGGTAAAAAAAAAACAACTTATCAAATGCATACTATATGGGTCCCAGTACTCCAGACCGCAATGCAGGGGCTGTCTTTGAGACTGCCATCCCTGAGACAGGCAGGAATATTGGAAGCCAAAACAAAAACAAATTGAATTTATTTATAAAAAAAAATTTTTTGGTTCAACACTTTTACTAACTCCGCCGCAATGAAAGGAGCGGATACTACCTGTCTCCCCAGACTTGCGAAGCGTGCAAGCGTAACGTGCAAAAAAAAATTTGGTTTGAAAATTGAAATTTCTTAACTCCGCCGCAATGAAAGGTGCAGTTGGGACCCGGTTTCCCCAGACTTGCGAAGCCAAGAAAGATCGCCAAAGATCCCAGCTTATCCAACCGCAATGCAGGAGTTGTCCTGAGACTAGTCACCCTGAGACTGGTTGGATTAGTTGGGGTCAGCAAAAAAAATTTTCAAAAATATTTGAAAAAAAAAAAAAAAAATATTTAAAACATCGAACACAAAAAGACAGACACGTTCGGCAAAAAAAAAAAACTAAATAATCCCCAAAAAAAATCTAAATCCCACTTAGCGGACATATTTATATATATTTCCCGAAGCCGACATCGGACGACAGACCCGGGACACAAAAAAAATGTAACTACAAAAAAACTAAGTGCGTTTAGCACTGCCTCGCCGGGTGAAATGCAAAACTTCCGGTGGACATGACGTAAAGTCTCGTGGAGCCCTTAGCTACTGACAACGAAGACCAATCCAGACAACTTGATCAGTCCCACCATCCCATCGCAACGCAGGTGGCGGCTCCTGGGCCTGCCTACCTGGGACTTATGGAATAGTGGAACCTCACAAGCTGACCAGAAAAGCCATCGAGGTCAGCGCTTCAGGCCCCACGTTGGGCAATAAACCCGTTGGGCGCCATCTGTTATGGTTTACGCATCTACAATGGAGCAGTAAGGAAGGCGGTCGGCATGATGTAGTGGTGCACTGTGGCTAGTCATTGTCGGCTGGGGTGGGTTCTTGCCAACCTTACTGTCCTGCGCCATAAACAGAAAAATTCCTATCATGCCTATCAAACGCAGAAACTAACATAGAAACGAACATCCGGTTAAACCCGGATGCCACGAACAAACCGTTAAAATTCAAAAAAACATCCAAAAAAAAATTGAGGCCGGTTAAATTCAAATTCAAAAAAAAAACTTAACTGGCAACTCAAAGGCAACACAAAATTTTAAAAGAACGAAAACTAACTGAAAATCTGAATAAGTTTAGACACACAAAAAAAATCCGTTTAAATAAAAAAAAAAAACCGAAAACTAACTGAAAAAGAAAACTTGAATTTAAAATTTAAAATCAAAAATAACTGAAACTAACCAAAATTTGAACTTAAAGGAGCCGGAAACGACCGGCTACCACGGCTGAAATAAAAAAAAAATTTTGGCCGAACAACATAAAGCGGCGCCGCGGGTGTTGTTGCAGCGCCCGGTGCTTGGCCCACCCTCGTCCATGGCCATCGACGCACCTGATTTCGATGGCCCCTTATTTAAACTACCTATACCTTCTAAATCCCAAGAAAAATCAGCATTCCCATATAAATATATTTTATTGACTATTCATGTTTACGTACTTAAGCCAAATTAAATTCTACCCTATATATTAACCGTACATAACTGCGTACAATAACGCTACAAACCCCTTATTAGGTACGCATGTACCTATCAAACTTATTTATTTATTTACAAAATAAGTTATTCAATTACTTATTAGGTTTTTAACTAGTTATTTAATTAATTGTTTAAGGTATGTTTATGTTTTATTTGATATTTTGTTTTAGTTTTATCTCATTTATTTATTTATTATAGTGGCCTTTAATTTTGTTATCTTCTTTTAGTTAAAGTATTTATTTAGTTATAAGAATTAATTTTCCTCCTTTTTTTCTATTTGGTTTCTTTATTATTATTATTATTTTCTCTAACCTTTTTTTTTTTTACTGATCCTTACACAAATAGCGCATGGTTTATTTTTTTCACGTTACATTATTTTGTTTTTCATTTAGTTTTGCTTATAATTTAATGTCTGATCCCCTTATGTTTATTTAATTTAATATATAACTGCCCCTACGTTTGCTTTAATTTAAATCGACAATTAACTTTCTTTCCTATCTTTAACTTACGATTTCATTTTCCTCTAACTGTTTTGCTATGTTTAGTTTAATTATATTTACCAAACGTATTTAAGTTTAAATTTTTGTTTCCCCCACTTTTTCTTTCCTTAAGTTCAACAAATTTAACTTTATCTTATAATTTAATATTCAATCTCCTTATGTTTACTTCGAATCAATATTTTACTTTAAGTTACATTTTACATTGTTTTACTATTTTATATCTGCTGCAATTATAAGTTCTTCATTTATTTAAATTTGCTTTATCCTAATCTGTACCTATCCCTCTTTCTGGTCAAAATTCAAATTTAATTTTCTCCTTTTTTCTTTAGGTTAATTTAGAACATTTTCTTTTCCTTATTATTTACGTTAAATTTAATTTTCCTCTCCTATTTTATATTCATTTCAATTCAGTTAAACAAAAAACTAATTCTAATTTAACGTGCCAATTGGCACGGACTCACCGGATAAGTCGTTGTTGCTGTTGTTGCAGCGGCCTATATGAAGCGGCCCGCTGTGTTGTTCTAGCTGGTGTTGTTGTATTTGTTGGCCCTGACTGCGCGCTGTTGTTGTTGTTGGCGCTGGCTGCGCTTGGTTATTGTTGTTGTTGCCGTTGCAGTGGGCCTATATGAAGCGGCCTCACTGTTGTTAAAGCTGGTTGTCGTTGGCGCTTATATGCGCGTTTTTGTTGGACAGGTGGTTGTTATTGGCGCTTATATGCGCCTTGTTGTTGTTGGTGTTTGCTACGCGCTGTTGTTGTTGGCGCTGGCTACGCTGTTGTGGTTATTGGTGCAGCGGGCCTGTACGAGGCGGCCCCTGCTGTACTTATTGTGTTTTTTTCGCCTTGGCTGTGCGCTGTTGTTGTTGGCGCTGGCTGCGCTGTTGTTGTTGGCCGCGCTGTTGTTATTGGCGCTTATATGCGCCTTGCTATTGTTGTTGGCGTTTGCTACGCGCCGCTGTTGTTGTTAGCGCTTATTGTTGGCGCTGGCTGCGCTGTTGTTGCCGTTGCAGAGGGCCTATAGGAGGCGACCTCACTGTTGTTAAAGCTGGTTATCGTTGGCGCTTATATGCGCTGTCGTTGTTGGCGCTTGCTACGCGCTGTTGTTGTTGTTAGTGCTTATTGTTGGCACTGGCTGCGCTGTTGTTGTTGGTAGCGCTGTTGTTATTGGCGCTTATATGCGCCTTGTTGTTGTTGGTGTTTGCTACGCGCTGTTGTTGTTGGCGCTGGCTACGCTGTTGTGGTTATTGGTGCAGCGGGCCTGTACGAGGCGGCCCCTGCTGTACTTATTGTGTTTTTTGCGCCTTGGCTGTGCGCTGTTGTTGTTGGCATTGGCTGCGCTGTTGTTGTTGGCCGCGCTGTTGTTATTGGCGCTTATATGCGCCGTCGTTGTTGGCGCTTGCTACGCGCTGTTGTTGTTGTTAGTGCTTATTGTTGGCACTGGCTGCGCTGTTGTTGTTGGTAGCGCTGTTGTTATTGGCGCTTATATGCGCCTTGCTGTTGTTGTTGGCGCTTGCTACGCGCTGTTGTTGTTGGCGCTTGCTACACGCTGTTTTTGTTGTTAGCGCTTATTGTTGGCGCTGGCTGCGCTGTTGTTGTTGGCGCTTATATGCGCCTTGCTGTTGCTGTTGGCCGCGCTGTTGTTATTGGCGCTTATATGCGCCTTGCTGTTGTTGTTGTTGTTAGCGCTTGTTGTTGGCGCTGGCTGCGCTGTTGTTGTTATTGGTGCAGCGGGCCTGTACGAGGCGGCCCCTGCTGTACTTATTTTTTGCGCGTTGGCTGCGCGCTGTTGTTGTTGGCGCTGGCTGCGCCTGGTTATTGTTGTTGTTGCCGACGCTTGGTTGTGTCCGGTAGTTGTTGCTTTTGGCGCTAGCTGCGTGCTGTTGTTGTTATTGGTGCAGCGGGCCTGTACGAGGCGGCCCCTGCTTACTTATTGTGTTTTTGCGCGTTGGCTGCGCGCTGTTGTTGTTGTTTGTTGTTTTACCCCAAAAGTACCGCTGGGTCTTCAGCAAACACTTTCACTTTTTCGGTGACTGAAAGACTTGAATAATTTATTAATTTGTGCTTGATAAGCTTTATCCATTAGGTGTAGGTTGTCACTGCTTCTTCAAAATTCTCCGTCTTCCTCTGTGTTGTATGACGTTTTTAAACATTTGAGGGGGTTTGCACTGATTTCCGTTCGACCAATCGTTGCCAAATTGAGGTCGCTATTGGCGAAAGGTACACCAGCAAGCAGTTTGTGGATGGCGGAGTGCTCTGCTTTTCTAGCTATTGTTTATCGTGAAAGGGACGCCCACTTAGGCACAATTGGCTTTGGATGCTATTCAGAGCTTAAGTACTTGTGCACTTGAGACTTTTATTTATTCAATTTTATATCAATAAATCACAACCTTTTTGTTACATTCTTCTTCTCAAATTAGACTTTTTCGTACTCTTTATGCACTTTTTTATTAAATTTCCATTGATAATTGCATTAAATTTTGTATATTCTTGACAATTTTTTTGCTTCTCTTTTCACTTCACTTTTATTTTCATTTTATACACGTTCTTTTATATTGCTTTATTTACCATTTTTGTATGCATTTACGTAAGTCCCCATAGTTAAATTTTAATTTTTTTCTTTTTTCAGTGATTTATTCTGGTGGTACAATTCCGTTCAACACAATAATTTTCAATCAACTTACTTCCGTGACACGTCCGACCGCTTCAACTACGACACAACTTATTAACTTTGTTCGGTTCGGTCGAAGCCTTCATGGCGTCGGACAAACTTCTTTATTACTTTTTGAATTTACTGCGACTGCGCAATGGAAAAGATCCGCTATCTGTCATGGGGTGATCTGGTTGTTGCCTGGTGCCGCACTCTGATTGGTTGGTGGTTGCCATGTCGCGTGATGCAAACGGTTATTACCATCAGGACTCGAAACTACAATTTTTCTTGAAAGTACCAAATTTTGTAAAAATGTAGTAAAATTAAAAAAAAAAATGGATTATATGCAAAAGGAAACTTGATTATTACCGGAAAATGATTATTAATTTTATTAATCTTGAATTCGATTGAAAAGGAATTGATAAGAAACTTTTGTTGTTGTTGCTATATTAAAGCAAATATAAAAATAACGAAGTTGAATCTAGTAGTGAAAATTATTTACTACCTTTTTGGTTGTGGAATTTAATTCTTGTGAGCTTATTTGGATAAATTCTATTTCTTCAGAAGTTTTGTCCCAAAAGAAGAAATAAATGTCTATTGCCAACTATATAAGCCCGCTGTGTCCTGTGTTCTGCCCTGGTTTTTGGAGGCAGTATTTCCTTAAGAAGACAGAAAAGTAGTAGATGTTGGGTAAAGCGTAGTAAGTAGCAAAATTTACTGCTATCGTATTAGGACTCGAGTCCTGAGGCACGCACCTGTTTGTGCGCGCAAAATTTTTGCTGTCCGGGTCATGTGGATGGTGTGTTCCCTGGGTGCCCCGGGTAACCCGAAACTGCTGGATTGGGGAATTGCAAACATTTTATACTCCAAATCCGATTAGTCACTTTAATGCTAATGAAATGAATTTTGGCAAGCAAGGTATGATTGAATTTGACGTGGCTCTTATTCGAAAGCAGAGTATAATGTCCAATTGAAAAATCTTTAACCGACTTGCAGCCTTTTTGCAAAAAAAAATTATTTTTTTTATTAACTTTTGTTTTAAATTTTCACTATTTGTATTTTATCTTTAATTCAATGACCAAACAAAATGATAGTTAATTCTGTAGCAAATTTGTAGCATTTAAAGCGTTTTATTGATAGTAAGTAAATTTCGGTACCAGTGGAGAACGATTGGAATTCAGCTGTTTCGTAGGCTGAGATAAGAAAACGTTATCCGAACAAAAAATTTTTTTTTTCTAAATTGCGGATGCTATAGTGTTAATTTATTGTTAATATTGAAGAATTAAAATGGTAACCAATGAACATGTGGCATGCCATAGGGGTTAATTAATTTGTTTACATTTGTTTGACCTACCGGTCCCTCACAAGAGAATCGTATTCAACTGTCAATCACACCCTGCCCACTACATTTTGCGCATACTTAACTAAATTCAATCACAAAATGATAACACCAATAGGTCTATTCCCCCTTTGCTGACACATTCACGGGCGCCCGCAAGTAACCATAGTTTCGCCCGCAGTTTACCCCGGCCACTCCAGGAACACACCACATACTTATTTTCATGGAAATTAAAACTTCCGTTATTGGTACCTTTCCATTCCATGGGAATATTTGGTGCTGCCAGCTGTGCACAACCATACCAACTCAAGAAAACAATCGATAAAAGTCGAACCGGAGCGTGTTTCTAAACTGTCAACTAAAACCCGCGAGTAATGCCCAATCACCCTAAACCAAAAATGACTTAATCGAAGGCAAACCATAAAACATGGCAGCAATCCATTGGGCAATCACTTATTTCAGATTATACGTTTATGGGAGAAAATTTTTAATTAAAACAGACCATCGCCCCTTAACATATTTATTTTCGATGAAAAACCCTTCATCAAAATTAACTAGAGTTCGATTGGAGTTGGAGGAATATGACTTTGAGGTGGAGTACATAGCTGGAAAAGAAAATTACGTTGCGGATGCATTATCACGCATACATAAATATAAGTGATTTGAAAGACATGTCAGTAAAAGCATGTCAGATAATGAAGGTTACGACTCGATCGGAAACCAATAAAAATTCTAATAATAAAAATTCCAATAATAAAAATAATGAAGAAAAATATCACAATGAGAACCCAAAAATATATGAAGCGCCAAATAAATGTGAAGTAAAAAGACTACTCCACCTCGTTTTCGATCCTCCGAAATTATATTTCAAAAAAGGAAAGAAAATTTGTAGCGAAATAAATATTAATAATATGATTGTTGAGGCGAAGGTTGACTCAGGTCAATCCTTTGCCAGGCTTCCAACAGAAGCCGGCAATCAAAATATTGATAATTCAATTGTTGAGGCGAAAATTGATTTAGGTCATTTCTTTGACAGGCTGATGAAAGAAGCCGACAATTTGAAAATAAGTAAAATACAGTTGTCCTTAGGAGACAAATTGTTTAAAGATAAATATACTCGAGTAAGCACATTTAAAGAAATTGGTACCAAAGTTCTCAAAATTTAACAATTGCATTAACTCCGGAGGTTATGCATGTGACTAATAAAGAAATAATTAAAAATATATTGCTAAAATATCACGATGATCCTGTTAATGGTGGCCACCCAGGAATCAATCGAACAACTAATAAATAAAACAGAAATATTATTGGAAAAATATGAAAAATGACATAAGAAATCATATTAAAAAATGCGTAAAATGCGAGCAAACACGCGATAACAGTGGCCAAAGCAATTTTTGAAAACTTTATTTTGATTTATGGTTGTATGAAAACTATCATAACTGATATGGGAACTGAATACAAAAACAACGTATTCGAAGAATTGTGTCAACTTTTAAAAATTGAACACAAGACTTCTACCCCATATCACCATCAAACTTTGGGCAGTGTTGAACGTAGTCACAGAACGTTTAACCAATACATTCGTTCTTATATATCCATTAACAAAGATGATTGGGATGAGTATATCAAATATTTTGCATATTGTTATAATACAACACCATCCACGGTTCATGGCTATTGCCCATTCGAGCTAATTTTTGGAAAAATACATCTGACCTACGAATTCCTACAAGAAAGTACAATCAGCCCATTATACAATTATGAGGCTTACGACAAAGAAATTAAATACAGGTTGCAAATAGCACAACTAAGAGCTAATAAACTAGTTAAAGAAGCAAAAGAAAAACCAAAACTTAATTACGATAAAAATATTCAATATAAGGAAATAAATTTAGGAGATTTAGTATTAGTTAAGAATGAATCAGGTCATAAGTTAGATAGTAGATACAAAGGGCCCTATGTAGTAATAAATATTGATAGTAAAAATAATTATACTTTAACCCCCTATAGAGTAGTAAATATTGATAATAAGAATAATTATACTTTAACTCACTATAACATATAACAGAAAACATAGGTTTAAATAATGACAATAAGAATATCATAATTCATAAAAATAGACTTAAGCTATTTGAATAAATTAATTTCATTTTGCCTAAAATTTTAGCTCATAAATTTACAAATATGATTTTTTTTTTACGATCTATAAAACTTTGTTTACGTTTTAAGTAATTAGCATCATAAATAAAAACCGACACTTATACAAATTGTAAAAAAGAAAACAAATTACAAATAAAGAAAATGTATCAGATGAATAAATAAATAAGTAAGCAAACATCTAAAAACATGAGTCATTCAAGTGGACAACACTTGAAAATAAAATAAACAAAATTGAAAAACGTAACATAATTACCAGGCACAACAGAAAATTTTGTAAACAAACGACAAGCAATAAAAATCTAAAAAGTATCAAATGAAACACTCATAAATTAATTGCAGAAATGCACAAGAAAAAGAAAAAAACCAGTTAAATATATCACAGCTATAAAAAGGTTCATATGTATTCACGATTTTTTTTTGGAAAGGAGGTGTAGTATATCGGAGCATGTCACTAACAACAGCAAAGCCACACGCCGACTTCTAAATGTTTGGCTGTGGAATGTAAACATTTTGCAGGGTCAACGTATTCATAATTACGTCCACTTTCTCACGAGCCCTAAATATAAGCGGCACTAGCTATAGAGTTTCATATCGCCTTAGATACGCTAGCCGCCTATGTGTGAATGTGCACGACTGCATTGCTAGCAGCTCCACGCTTAGTACATGTGTGCGTACGTATGTAACGGCATTACTTGCAGCTGCGAGCTGTATATGCTTGTATGTATGTTACTGACTGCACTGAGCTTCACAGCCAGTACATACATAGGCTTAGAAGTAAATATGTATTTCTAATCTAATCTTGGCTTGCGTCATAATGACGCTTAACCGCCTAGGCGATTTTGGCCGTTTCGTATCAAAGCACGCCAGTCATTCCTTTTTAGCGATAACTGACGCCAATTGGAAACCCCAAGGGAGTACAAGTCATCCTCCACCTGTTGTTTCCATCTCAGTCGAGGCCTCCCCCTTCCTCTGCTGCCGAATTCGGGTGTCGATAGTAAAACTTTCTGTGCTGGAGCTTCTTTTCCCATTCGCATAACATGACCCAGCCAGCGGAGCCTTTGGGCTTTAATCCGCTGAACTATGGTCAGCTCTGCGTAAAGCTCGTACAGCTCATCGTTGAATTTCCTTCGATACTCGCCGTTGGCATCACGGGAAGGACCATAGATCTTCCGGAGAACTTTTCTCTCAAATACTCCAAGGGCCACCTCATCTTCTCTGGATACTGTCTATGATTCCGAGCCGTACATCAGGACTGGTATGATGAGAGACTTATAGAGCGTGATCTTTGTTCTTCGAGAGAGGACTTTACTTCTCAATTGCCTACTCAGTCCAAAGTAGCACTTGTTGGCAAGAGTGATTCTCCGTTGGATTTCTAGACTGATATTATTTTCGGTGTTAATGCTGGTTCCCAAATAGACGAAGTCTCTCACCGTTTCAAACTTGTAGCCATCAACGGTGACTTGGCTGCCAAGGCGCAGGTGCGCCGATTCTTTCTTTGATGACAGTAGGTACTTCGTCTTGTCCTCGTTCACCGCAAGACCCACTTTTTTCGCTTCTTTATCCAGCCCAGAGAAGGCAGCGCAGGTTGTTAAGGCCAATGATATCAATATCATCGGCATACGCCAGCAATTGTACGCTCTTGTAGAAGATTGTGCCATTGCGGTTTAGCTCTGCTGCTCGAATTATCTTCTCCAGCATCCCGATTCTGACGAAGCTGTTGGTATTGCTCAGCGTCATTTGGCAAAGCCGTATAAGCTTTGCAGGGAAGTCAAACTCAGACATGGCGGTATACAGGCAACTCCTTTTTGCGCTGTCAAAAGCGGCTTTATAATCGACAAAGAGGTGGTGTGTATCGATTCTTTTATCATGGGTCTTCTCCAGGATTTGGCGTATCGTGAAAATCTGGTCGATGGTAGACTTACCAGGTCTAAAGCCACACTGATAAGGTCCAATCAGTTTGTCCACGATGGGCTTCAGTCTTTCACACAATACGCTAGAAAGAACCTTATATGCGATATTAAGAAAACTGATTCCGCGGTAGTTGGTGGGGTTAGCGGGACCGCCTTTCTTGTGGATTGGGCAGAGCACACTTAAATTCCAATCTGGAGGCATGCACTCGTCTGACCATATTCTGCATAAGAGCTGATGCATGCTTTTTACCAGCTCTTCGCCTCCGTGTTTGAACAGCTCGGCGGGTAGTCCGTCTTTTCCAGGCGCTTTGTGGGTTTTGAGCCGGGATATAGCTATCCTCACTTCTTCATAGTCAGGTGCTGGGACGACCTTTCCATCGTCAGGGATTGGGGTATCGGGTTCAACGTCTCCCTCGCAGTTTAGCAGTGAGGAGAAGTGCTCCTTCCATAATTTAAGTACACTCTGGACGTCGGTTACCAGGTCGCCATTATTGTCCTTACAGGAACTTGCCCCGGTCTTTAAACCTTCCGTCATCCGCCGGATCTTTTCATAGAATTTTCGGGCATCGTTCCTGTCAGCCAGCGTCTCAAGCTCCTCACACTCACGCCTTTCGGCCTCACGTTTCTTTTTTCTGAAAAGGCGTCTCTCTTCCTTCTTCGCCTCACGATAGCGTTGCCATACACTGCGGGTTGCGCCCGTTCGCAACGTCTCCCTGTATGCAGCGTCCTTTTTGTCCGAGGCTGTGGTGCATTCCTCATCGTACCAGTTGTTCTTGCGGGCTCGCCGAAACCCTATAGTGGCTTGAGCGGCGGTACGTAATGAGTGAGAGATATGCTTCCATTGCTCGGTATTTAGCAAGTAAGAATTTTAGAGTTAAGAATTCCTATAAATAAGACGAAATTTAATTGAATAAAAAGAATTGTTATTCTGCCTTCATTACGGCAGAGTTCCAAAAAATATTTGTTTCAATTGGGTAGCTCACTTCACTACCAGAACTAAATGGCACGCGCCTGGGCTTTTCGGATAAGGCCAAGTTTCTAGGCACAGTTCTGGACAGGAGATTGAATTGGAAGGAGAATGTTGTTCAGCGCCAGAAGAAAGTTTGCATCGCTCTTTACACATGCAAAAGAGCCATTGGCAAAAAATGGGGGCTCAGACCTAGAGTATGCAGTTGGATCTACACGGCCATCATTCAGCCAATCATGCTGTATGGAGTCGTCGTATGGTGGCCTGCGCTGAGCAAGGCAACATACCTGAATCTGTTGCGGAAAGTCCATAGATACAATATGATCTGTATAAGCGGTGCGCTAAGGACAACGCCCAGCGAAGCCCTCCAGGTCATCTGGGCATTTTGCCACTTGATCTGGAAGAGTTTCGGTCAGCGGCGGCATCAGCTCTGCGCCTAAGGGAAACCTCCAGATGGGGTGCGGGTACTATTGGACACTCCAGTATTCTGGAATCTTACAGCTTTCTCCCTCTAAGCACAGATCGTTGTGCAACCACTACAGGCGGGGATAGCTGTTTCAAAATAAACATTCCCAGCAGAGAAGACTGGAAGAGGACGGATTGGTGTCCCGAAACAAATAGTGGTACATCCATATACACCGACGGCTCGAAGTTGGACGGCAGAGTTGGAGGAGGGGTTTATTCAAGGGATTTGGACCTTGAGCTCTCCTTCAGACTACCTGATCATTGTAGCGTCTTCCAGGCGGAAGTCTCGGCAATCCTGGACGCCGCGGCCTGGTTAAGCAAACGTGTTATCGGAGAAGATATCGCTATTTTCAGCGATAGCCAAGCGGCACTCAAATCCCTTGGCTCATACACGTTCAACTCTGAAATGACGCTCAGCTGTCGTCGATCTCTTCAGGAGATGGCCCAACAGAACCGCGTAAACCTCATATGGGTCCCGGGACATAGGGACATTGAGGGAAACTGTACGGCAGACGAGTTTGCCAGGCAGGGCACGACCAAGCAGGTTCTTCAGGATAAAGAGCGCTTAGGTATGCCGTTTGCCACATGCAAACTAATGCTGAAGGATTGCTGCAATCCCCAGGGTGTCGGATATCGAAACAAACCTGGCAAAAATGGGATCTTAAAAGGTCTAGACGCATTTATGGCCTAACTAGGAGGGAAATCTCCATATTGATAGGCATGCAGAAAGGCTAGGTGTGCCCTACCGACGATGCTGCAGGAGTTGCAAAGATGATGAGGAGGAGGAAACAGTGGAGCACCTCATCTGCAACTGTCCGGCTTTAAGCGGCGCGAGAACGCGCTTTTTATGAGTTCCGTTCCTGGATAGCCTAAGCCAGATCGCGGAACTGGACATAAAGGACTTGATGGCCTTCATAAAGTCATCTAAGTGGTTCGAGGAGGAGTAATGGTGTCGGTTCAGGACTGTCAGTCCCGGGATTCTGCTATGTGGAAAATCCCAACAACTCAGGGATTTTCACTATGGCTGGGTCCCGGGACTGACTTTCCTTGTGTTGGTGGTATCACAACGGGCCCTTCAAAACTGACCTAAGTGTGCCTCTGCGGCAGCCACTTGAACCTAACCTAACACTAGTTTTCGACTCTTGAACGAATAGAGAACTAACGCAAATTCGAGCATATTTGAATCGCAATATAGAAATGCATTACATTTTGATTAGAAATCTTACCTTTTTCTCTATATTGAGAACTATATCCCTTTTTGTAGACAAAGCTATAGTTCTCGACAGTTTCTATAATCGCTCTCTAACCCTCCAACCTAGAGAAGGTCAGTAGAATTCAAATCGTCTTCTAATCGTTCTCTAACTTAAATGTTTGCTGGCATAAAGCGCGCTACAATAATAACAACCACCAATAGTTTTTTTTTACAAAACCACCACCACAAAATCACTAAATAAAAGGCCATTTAAACAAATAAATTTAAATAAAATTTAAATTTGGATGAGTTAATAAAAAATGTTACTAAAATAGCTGAATATGCTGTATGTATTTTGTTTCCATTCTTTCACGTTCCCGAAATCGAGAACATCAGAGTACTCCAAATGTAACCAAATAACATTGCAATGTCCTAGGACTAGACCACCTACTCCAACCCTCGCTTTGTTTTTGCTACTCAATGGAGTACCTACAGTCAGAGTACTTTGCAATAGTGTCGTGATTTTCGTCACAATGATCGGCTTTCAAAAAGCTGATGGTGGTCCGATGAGGTATACAAAGGATTACTATTGGAGTACTCCAATATCAAAAAATAGGAACACATAACCCAGCGCTTTTTGCAGGGTTTAAAGCTGATTTACACTGGTCGATTGGCTATTCGATTTTTTCGTTCCACCGTGATAATACCACTTCGACCAAAATCGAATTGCTATTTAAACGGTGAAACGACAAAAACCGAATAGAAAATCAACCCATGTAATGAAGATATAAAGCTAAGAATTATGCTTCAATAACCAATCCTCTCTACTTGAGCTTTCTGAATCGTTTCGGCTTGGAAAAAATTCCATGAGTACCTTCAAACAAATAAACTTAAAAAGTCAGTACACAAACAAATTTTATTTGAAAATGCTCAATTTATTTTTACAAAATACCCTTTTTTAAATATGTGTAATTGGGCAACGCTATGCTATCTGTTGACATCAGAGGAAATGACAGAAAACTCCTTTTTAATCAAAATTGAGGTAGATTGACAACGAATTTTTGACAGCGGCTTTACCTTATTTTTTATACCATGCGTTCACCATCACCCTTAAAGCGGGCTACTCACCTCCCAAGAAATGTCAAACTCCATATAAAAAAACGCTCAAGAAATGGTCAAGAACTGTTTTCACACGTCAAATTTTCTTGAGCCAATACTCAGCTCATAAGAAAAAATACTACAATTTTCGATGGTTGGCAACGCCGGTTTACCTCAAGAAATAAATATGCTCGTATATATTTCTTGAGGTAAACGTGCAGATCCACAGCAAAGGTGAGTACATATTGCGCTACACATGTTTTATACATTTTTATAAGAATAATTTGCAAAAAAAAATGGAAATTTTGGTAAACGTCAAAATTTCTTGACCAGGCACAAGAAATGTATGCTCGTTTTTTGCTTGAGGCATTTCTTGGCAGGTGGGTAGCCCGCTTAAGTTCGTAATTTATAAGCACGTAAGTTTTCGCGTTCATCCAGTAACGTGATCACGGCGCAGTCACTGCGTTTGACAGGTTTGCGTTCGCGGTAGTTGGCAATTCCGCAAGCGAACACTAACAAAAATGTAAACAAGCCACGAAATAAAATAAAATGATTTAGTGCTCTTGCCTTATTATACCTTTCATGAACATGAAATGGTATTATAACTTTGGTCCGATGTTTGTAAATATGAGAAGAAGAAGAGATAGACCCATCAATAAGTATACCGAAATGATCAGGATGACTAGATGAGTTGATTTAGCCATGTCCGTCTGTCCGTCTGTCTGTCTGTCTGTTTGAACGCAAACTAGTCCCTCAGTTTTTGAGATATTTGGCTGAAATTTGGTATGCGGCCACCATTTTCCAATATAGGAATCATTTGTCGGAACCAGCAAGATCGGACCAATATAACATATAGCTCCCATACAACCGATTATTCCGATAAACGGATTTTGGGCTATAACTCCTGTAATTAAACACGAAGGAACGTGACATTTTGTAAGTATTGCTATTTTTATATGTGAAATATCGATGTTGAAACTCATAGAGATGGGATAAATATTTCACATAGCTCCCATACAATCGATTATTCCGATAAACGGATTTTGGGCTATAACTCCTGTAATTAAACACGTAGGAACGTGAAATTTTGGACGTATTGCTATTTTTATATGTGAAATATCGATGTTGAAAATCATCGAGATTGGATAAATATTTCACATAGCCCCCACACAATCGATTGTTCCGATAAACGGATTTCGGTAGATAACTCCTGTAATTATATAGGTAGGAACGTGAAATTTTGGAAGTATCGCTATTTTTATATGCGAAATATCGATGTTGAAAATCATTGAGATGGCATAAATATTTCACATAGCTCCCATACAATCGATTATTCCGATAAACGGATTTTGGGCTATAAGTCCTGTAATTAAACACATAGGAACGCGAAATTTTGGAAGCATCGCTATTTTTATATGTAAAATATCGATGTTGAAAATCATTGAAATGGGATAAATATTTCACACAGCCCCCATACAATCGATTGTTCCGATAAACGGATTTTGGTAGATAACTCCTGTAATTATATCGGTAGGAACGTGAAATTTCGTAGGTGTAGCTATTTTAGAATGTGGAATGTCGATGTTAAAAATCAATGAGATTGGACCAATATAACACATCGTCCCCATATAATCGATAGCTCCGATAATTTCGGTATGAGCTAAAGTTAAATTCACACAGGCTGTACTGGGGATCAAACAGTGAAAATCGTGACGCTTATTCATGAAAGGTATTTAGCCGTCGGCACAGCCGAAGACAGCTTTCCTTACTTGTTTTTATTGTTCAATTATGATAAAAAAGCAAGAAATTGTAAAATTTTGTGAAAAGAGTGTTATAGTGAGGGTTTGTTTGTGTTTGAGTGTTTTTTTTTGCATTTGTGACTGTTTATTCGCTTCGTTGAAGTTGGAAAACTTCAGCATCTCAGCCGCTACCGAGTGCCAAATCGCGTTGAAACATGTCAGGAGACATAATTATTTTTATGTGAAATATGTATATATTTGCAAACAAATATAAGGCTTGTTGTTGTTGCAACGAGTGTTATGTGATAGATGGTGTAGGACCGCGGTTAAATTAAATCTCCGCATTGGACTTCAAATTTTTGTAGAGAGCTTAGGTTCACCGTCAGAAAAAGTACTTAAAAAGTCCCAATCGATAAAAAAAGCAAGAAAAAAACTTGTTCGGGGTCAAAGTCCAATTTTTTTTTTTGGTTTTTTCTCGAAAACGGTAAGTTTTTTCCAAAAATTACCGCAGACAAAGTTTTAGACCTTGAATTTCTCTATGAGTCTCCAGTAAGGAAATAAAGGGATTGTGAAATTAGCTCTACATATTAGGTGGCTGCCGCAGAGGCACACTTAGGCCAGTTTTGAAAGGCCCGTTGTGATACCACCAACACAAGGAAAGTCAGTCCCGGGACCCAGCCATATGGAAAATCCCTGAGTTGTTGGGATTTTCCACATAGCAGAATCCCGGGACTGACACTCCTAAACCGACACCGTTACTCCTCCTCGAACCACTTAGATGACTTTATGAAGCCCATCAATTCCTTTATGTCCAGTTCCGCGATCTGGCTTAGGCTATCTAGGAACGGAACTCCCAAAAAGCGCGTTCTCGCGCCGCTTAAAGCCGGACAGTTGCAGATGAGGTGCTCCACTGTTTCCTCCTCCTCATCATCTTTGCAACTCCTGCAGCATCGTCGGTAGGGCACACTTAGCCTTTCTGCATGCCTACCAATGAGGCAGTGACCCCTATCAATATGCAGATTTCCCTCCTACATAGGGCTAAAATGCGTCTAGACCTTTTAAGATCCCATTTTGGCCAGGTTTCTTTCGATATCCGACACCCTGGGGATTGCAGCCATCTTTCGTTGACTTGACGGAGTGTGTGCTCCTTCAGCATTAGTTTGCATGTGGCAAACGGCATACCTATGCGCTCTTTATCCTGAAGAACCTGCTTGGTCGTGCCCTGCCTGGCAAGCTCGTCTGCCTTACAGTTTCCCTCAATGTCCCTATGTCCCGGGACCCATATGAGGTTTACGTGGTTCTGTTGGGCCATCTCCTGAAGAGATCGACGACAGCTGAGCGTCGGTACAGAGTTTAACGTGTATGAGCCAAGGGATTTGATGGCCGCTTGGCTATCGCTGAAAATAGCGATATCTTCTCCGATAACACGTTTGCTTAACCAGGCCGCGGCGTCCAGGATTGCCGAGACTTCCGCCTGGAAGACGCTACAATGATCAGGTAGTCTGAAGGAGAGCTCAAGATCCAAATCCCTTGAATAAACCCCTCCTCCAACTCTGCCGTCCAACTTCGAGCCGTCGGTGTATATGGAAGTGCCACCATTTGTTTCGGGACACCAATCCGTCCGCTCCCGGTCTTCTCTGCTGGGAATGTTTATTTTGAAACAACTATCCCCGACTGTAGTGGTCGCACAACGATCTGTGCTTAGAGGGAGAAAGCTGTAACATTCCAGAATACTGGAGTGTCCAATAGTACCCGCAGCCCAAATGGAGGTTTCTCTTAGCCGCAGAGCTGATGCCGCCGCTGACCGAAACCCTTCCAGATCAAGTGGCAAAATGCCCAGAATGACCTGGAGGGCTTCGTTGGGCGTTGTCCTTAGCGCACCGCTTATACAGATCATATTGTATCTATGGACTTTCCGCAACAGATTCAGGTATGTTGCCTTGCTCAGCGCAGGCCACCATACGACGACTCCATACAGCATGATTGGGCGAATGATGGCCGTGTAGATCCAACTGCATACTCTACGGCTGAGCCCCCATTTTTTGCCAATGGCTCTTTTGCATGTGTAAAGAGCGATGGAAGCTTTCTTCTGGCGCTGAAGAACATTCTCCTTCCAATTCAATCTCCTGTCCAGAACTATGCCCAGAAACTTGGCCTTATCCGACAAGCCCAGGCGCGTGCCATCTAGTTCTGGTAGGCTTAGTGGCGGTATTTTGTACCGGTTGGTGAAGAGGACAAGTTCTACTTTCCCCGGGTTGATACTAAGTCCGCAGCGAGAGGACCACGTCGAAACTTCTCGCAGTGCTACTTGCATCAGGTCAGACAGAGTTTGTGGGAACTTGCCTCTGAGTGCAATAGCTAAATCGTCTGCGTATGCCACTATCTTCCCGCCCCCCAGCTTGTGTCACGTAGCAACGAGTTGACTGTGAGGTTCACACAGCGATTTCTCAATGACTGATACTAGGCTGTGCAGAGCGGTTTCTGTTGATTTACCCTTGGTGTATGCATGCTGATAGCTAGAGATAAGGTTGCTATCCATAGTCGTTGAGAAGTAGTCGCTTAGTATCCTCTCAAAGGTTTTTAGTACAAAGGACGAGAGACTGATCGGCTCGTAGTGGGATGCCTTCCCAGCCTTAGGGATAAACACTACCGTGGCGCTTCTCCAGGAGCCCGGAATGTGGTTGAGAGCCAGGCAGGCTGTGAAGAGAAATACCAGCCATTTAGCTGATGTCTCCAACGTGTTGATAAGTTGCGCGGGGATAATCCCGTCCGGCCCGGCAGCCTTATACGGTTCAAAGCTCCTAACTGCCCACCTTTCCCTTTCCTCAGTGATGGGTATATTTACTGCCAGGTTTGTTGTGTATGTGTGTATTCAGGTCAGGTTTTCGCAAATAGCTGATGGCTGTTTGACTTTTCGAGAGAACTCGTCTAAGTCCCGCTGTGTCGTCGACCTTTTCGACGCCAGTGCAGAAATTTCTCCACGAGGTTCTCTTCGCCTGTCTCAGAGCTTTTTTGTAGGCCCTTAGTTTAGCTTTATATTCGTGCCAATGAGGCTCAGAGCCGAGGCTCTTGGCCTTGTTAAATTGTTTCCGGCATGATTTGCGGAGCGAGTCCAAATCGTAGGACCACCAATGTGGCCTGTGTTTACCGCGTGGTTTTGGCACTGGACAAGCCTGTCCTAGAGCATTTGAGAGCGCCGATGTAAATGTAGTAACAAGATCCTGCAGCTCCTCTACTGATGAGGGGGCTTGTGAGGGCAGTACTGGTAGGTCTCTGTCTAATATTTCATTGTGTAACTGCCAATTAGTGTTACGTGGATTGTGCTTCATGATTGGTTGTTCTACAATAAAGTGTAAAACCATTTCTATGTAACGGTGGTCGGAGAATTTGTTCCATCAAAAAGGAAACTATAAAAAATGCATATGAATTTTAGCATTGAAATTTTTATTTTATTTTCTTAATGTTCAAAAGTAGAACTAAGGTTTTATAAAACAATATGTGATACAATACAAGTGAAGTTTGTGTTTTTACATTAAAAAAGTTAAACAAAAATTGGTTGTTTTATTTGACTGTTTTTCTTTCACAGATTTTGGTTGGTTATTGTTTTTATAAGTGACAACCGTGATTCCAATCAAAATTGATACGATGCATCGAAAACATCGATGTTTTTAGACGATGCATCGCAAAACATCGATGTGAGTTCACGATGCATTGCATCGGAAAAAACATCGATGTATTTTTTTCATGAGCATCCCTACCAAGCAGAGCTCTAGAATAAACGCTGGCTCAGCCGTAGCATTGACATACTTCAAGCTACGCTATTGGCCGAAGGTGTCAAATGCATTTTTCAAATGCGGTCATACAAACAGACATGCATGTGGGTCGTGGCTGTTGCATGCTATGTACGTATGTTTGTATGAGTACACTACACCCTTACCGCAAAAGAGAAAAATTTATTTCGTTTAATTTAAGAAATGAAATAAATTTTTGTCTGGAGTAGATGCAAATACCTTTCATGTGAATATACATACTTACGTCTATGGGTATGGTTATTGTTTAAATATGTAGGTTTTTGTTTATCCTATTTCTTAGTAATTTCTTGAGTGTTATTGGCTTACATGTAATTTTCTAAAATATTGAATATAATTATTTACAGATGTCGGTGGGTTTGTTTTATCATATCTCTAAGTGTTTCCCTACATGTATGTCATCTTGTTTGCCTTAGGTTATCATCTCTAAGTATTTCTTTAAAATATTATTGTGCAGTAGAGCGTATCACCAAAAAAAGTTGAAAATGTTCCCCCCCCGTTTGAACACTTACCGTATGAGGTTTTCAAAAAAAATTTTTTAAATTTTTTGTCACCCTGTAAAAACAGCGAAATTCGTTTTTTTTCTATAACTTCTATATTTCTAGTTCGATTTTCAAAAGTGATACATTTTTAGAAAGGTATTCACCAAGGCAATATTTCATCAATAGAAACTTTTAGCCCTTTTTTTCTTAGTTTTCCGGAAAAAAAATTTAGTTTTTTTTTCAAATACAGGGTGTTGGTTTTAGTAAAAATAGAATAAAAACTGAACTTGGCATGAAGGGCTAAAAGTTTCTATGGATGAAATCTTGCCTTGGTGAATACCTTTCTAAAAATGTATCACTTTTGAAAATCGAACGAGAAATATAGAAATTATAGAAAAAAACAAATTTCGCTGTTTTTACAGGGTGACAAAAAAATTAAAAAAATTTTTTTTTAAAACCTCATAAGGTAAGTGTTCAAACTGGGGGGGAACATTTTCAACTTTTTTTTCCTCCATACACCGTGATACGCTCTATTGTGCAGTTCTTTGTGTCTGCCATTAATGTCTATTACGGAATTTACTCCGTTTCGTTTTACAATTTTGTATGGGCCATGATATGGGCTTTGGCTTTTCTTTTTATTTTCTAGCTTTACATATACTAGGTCGAACGAAAATCGACACTGATGATGGCGCATTGCCGAAACCGGTTTGTCTCAAAACCAAATTTGACAAGGGATGACGGAAAATCGTTCCAAAATAATTCAGTTATTCACCCTGTCGGAAACATCAATCTTAACAAATATAATATACTAGGTCTCCTATTTCCAACTCAACCTTGTTTATATTACTGTCATATTTTGATTTTCGTTTTTCTTTTACAGTTTTAATAATGTTTCTGGCATGGAGTATTGACCTTTGGAGTCTCAATTTCAATTCATTGGCATAGTCATCAATGTCGAAAATTTTTGTTTGTTTATTTTTGTTATCGGGTCTGGTACGATATGTCGAAAAAAAGAAGTCGAAACTAAAAATGTCCAAAAAAAATGTCCAAAAAAAATTTGCCGAAAACACAAAAGGTCGAAAAAAATGTCTCGAAAAAAAATGTCGAAAAAATATATAAGATGTAGAAACAATGTTATGAATGATATGTAAATTCGCGCGAATTTAACACATCATTCATTACATTGTTTCTACATCTTATATATTAATGTTGAGTATTATTTTTCTAGTGTTTTGCAATGACTCTTGCATACAAATATAAAACCTGACGGTAAAGTTACAAACACAAACTCTTAAGCTCTTCTCTATATAATTAACAACAACCTCTCAGAAACGAATCTACGGTTTAAAGATGTCAGAAAAATTTCGATTTTTGGCGACTTTTATAGTCACGTAAATATTTGATGTATCGATACATCGATGTTTCTATAAAAATTGTGAAGTTTTGAACGTTTAAACGTTATTTCGGTTTCTCACTTGTCCAAAAACAAAAGTAAATTGGACCAACATCTTTTCCTTGTTCAAAAATATGCACGTAATTAGAAAAATATACACATATTAGAAAACTTCTAACCAAGTCGAAGCATCGATCTACATATATAGCGAAACAAATGTAAATAGACTTCGCATCAAAGACACATCGATTTATTTTTGTCATTGGTGTCTCCAGCATAGTTTAGCTCAATGAGATAACTTTAACTTTCTCGAAATGATCATTACCAAATGGTTAGTGTTATGCTTTTAATAAGCACAAATCATAAGTCATTCTCAATCGTAATTTTTACATGTGCAGTTTGTAGCCCGAAAATGTCTGAGAATATTTCTGTTGTTACCTCTAACAAGGGGAAAAGTTGAATAGGCTTTGTATTGGAAAATGGTTGAAAAGTTCTTGATAAGAGGTAAGAAAGTATTAAATAATTGTATACTGTCATAAAACACGTTGTTAAACCCAAATTTCCGAAGTTGTACATTAAGCATCCAAATTTCGACCTTTTTCGATCATTTGCATTTTTTCGACATTTTTTTTAGGTCAAAAATCTCTTCGGTATAGTAAAATTTTTGGAAATTCGGTCTTGGAAATTCAACATTTTTTTCGACATATCGTACGGGACCCATGTTATCGCTTGGTAGCGCGGGTAATTTACCGAAAACTAACACATACGGTGAATACAGTGTATCTACGTGTGGGGTCGTGTTGTAAGCGAAAGTGTAATATGGAACCCATTTATCCCACTCATAATCGTCTGCAAAAGAAAGTAAAAGTTCGTTAAGTGTTCTATGGTTTTTCTCAAGTGATCCCATAGTTTCGTGATGGTATGGTGTGGAAAATACTTCTTTAGTGTTAAGTATGTTGCACACATGTTTCATTAACTCATTCACGAATTCCGAACCCCTATCCGATTTCAATGTTTTTATGAAACCGTACTTGAGAATTAATGTTCAACCAAAGTGGTTGCAATTGTTTTTGCGTCTTTTGACTCAATGGGGTGTGCTATGACGAATTTGGATAGATCACATTGCATAGTCAATATGTATCTATAACCGTTTGATATGCGAAGCGGACCGACTGTGTCAATCGCGATAGTATCAAATGTAGATGCCGGGGTGTCTGTCACCACAAGCGGCTCTTTTGTGTGTCTAACAATTTTGTTTTGAGCACATTTTCTGCAATTGTTTACAAATTCTTTGACCATTTGTCTCATATTTTTCCAAATGTATCTTTGTTTTAGTTTTAAAATAGTTTTTCGAATTCCTAGGTGGCCTGCGATATTTGAGCAGTGAAATTCGTCTATCAGTTTGTATTTTGTTATCATGCTGTTTATTTCCCTTGGAGCTTTGTATATTAGTATTTGTATCGGCGCGCGTTTATTCGTTTCTAACTCATTGTATTTCTTCTTGAATACATTTATGCCAATATTTTTATATATATAGTCTTTTTCACAAAGGGCTAGCTCCTTTATATGTGAATTCCTTAGGAAACTATGTAGTTTCTCCAACATTGAATCTAGATTCAAAGGGTCATCGCTACAAGTTATGTGCACTTCATTATCAATTAATTCAATTGTGGTACCACTTTCTTTGCCAATATTAAATTTCAATTTCTTCATCTTCTTTACGTCGTTAAAGGATGTGCATTCCCAAATGTGAAGTTGTACAGGCTTCTTATGAGATATGCTGTCCTTACTGCGTTTACCGGTTTCCTTATTTTCATTTATCTTTGCTTCTTTCTCTTTCATTTCTTTTAAATTCGCGGGAATCATTGCTTTAAGTAGGTCACTATCTAATTTAATTCGTGATAGTGCGCCAGCATTTGTGTTAATTTTACCTTGTTTGTATACGATTTCGAAGTCGTACTCTGATAGATCTATTCTAATCCTCGTCATTTTCGATGACGGGTTTCTATGTGAAAATAGCGATACTAGGGGTCTGTGGTCGGTTACGACAATAAATTTTCGACCATACAGATATGTCCTGAAATAGTTTATTCCCCAATGAATTGCCAATAATTCTTTTTCGATAATTGGCTTGTTGATATCATGCTTTTGTAGAGATTTGCTTGCGTAGGAAATTGGTAAATCGTGCCCAATTTCTCGTTGTGATAGTATTGCTCCTAATGCAAAATCAGAAGCATCTGTTGTTAGTATAAACGGTTTGTCAAAGTCTGGGTACTGTAAAATGGGCGGGTTAATTAGTTTGTCTTTTAAGTTATTGAATGCTTTTTCGCATTCTTCTGACCAAATAAAAGGTTTTCCTTTCTTCAATAGAGAGTTGAGGCATTTTACTATTTTTGCGAAGTCTGGGATGAAACGTCTATAATAATTGTAAAATGCAATGAATCGTCTCGTTTCGTCTGGGTTTGTCGGTTTGGGATAGTTATGTACTACTTCGCATTTAGCTGGGTCTGTTTTTATGCCTTTGCTTGCATTAAGTTTGAGGTTGTCGTATTTTAACCTGTCGAAAACTTTTATGAGGTTTCTATTATGGTGCTTCAAGGAGCATCCGAAAACGATGATGTCGTCTACGTAGAGGAAAGCTTCCGATTTTAGGCCGCTTAGTGCTATTGTTAGCATTCTTTGGAAACTGTTTGAGGATATTTTTAATCCGAATGGCAGACGTTTGAATTGGTAGTGACCATCTTGGGTCCAAAAAGCTGTGGGTGGTCTTGAGTCGTTTTGCAGGGGTATTTGGTGGAAAGAGCTTGTCATGTCTAAAGTTGTGAAGTATTTGGCTCTGCCTAAAACGTCTAATACGTCATGAAGTCTTGTTAGAGGAAATTTATCATTTACTACTTTGTCGTTTAATTTCCTGTAATCCACTACCAGACGCCATTTCTTTTCGTCAGTGTTACTCTTTTTGGGTACCAGAAGCAATGGAGAGTTGTAAGGGCTGACTGATGGTTCGATGATGTCGTTGTCGACCATTTCTTGAACTTGTCTTTGAATTTCATCTTGCTGGGTTTGTGGTAGTCTGTACTTTTTAATGTATACTGGTACGTTGTCAGTTAAATTAAGTTTTTGTTTGTAGAAATTATTTATTGAAAGATTTTCTCCTTCTAAATGGAAATTGGATTGGTATTTATAAAATATGTCTTTTAGTTCGTTTTCTGCATTTTTGTATAGCTTTTCTAGTTTTAGTTCAGTTATTCGCTTGCCAAATCGTTCGTGACTGTATGAGTTTCTTTCGTTTTTTCTACTTAAAATATCGTAATTGGATAGTCCCCCTGTCATGAACCTTAACTCTTTTAAATTAACTGCGTGACTGTTAGTGTTCAAAATTTTTGCGTGTTGTGTTCCTTTGACGGGTGCTATCGAATTTGCTAAAAATACACCGTCTTGTATCTCTTTGTTGCAGACTACGCTGTCCTCTTCTATCTGTAAGTTAATTGGGAGAATTATTTCGGTTATTGGTGGTATCGTTACAGTTTTGTTTTTAGGTAATTTTGTGTGGATTGGTAAAATAATTTCTTTGTCTTTTAGATTTACTGCTAAGGTGAATGTTTCATAATCGATTTTGCATAGGTGTTTTACCAAGAAATATCTACCAAGTATTCCATCTGTTGCTATTGGAAAAGTTTCGTTTACCAATTGGAAATTTATACATGTTTTATTATTATCTATTAGGAAATTTAGTTTAGCCGTACCATTAGAATAAACTTCTTCTTTGGTTCATGTGAGTTTGCATTTAGCTTCGGTATTGATGTCAAATTCATCGTGGAACGGGTTTTTGCAAATTGAGATGTCTGCTCCTGTGTCAATCAAGAAAGACATCGGCTTGTTAAATTCAGAGTTATTTAGTGTTAGGTAGTTTGTGAGGTTTTCTGTGATGACAAAGATGTTTCTGGATTTATTTCTATCTACATTTCCCTGTCCCCCGGAAGATCGTCATCGTAGTCCTCCGGGTCGTCCACGTTTCCCTGGAATTGGACAACGTTCATTCGGCGATTATTTTGGTTAGAGTTTCCCTGTCTTTGGTAGTTATTGTTTCCTCGTCTTTGGAAATTGTTATTTCCTTGTCTTTGGAAATTGTTATTCGAGTTTGGCCTGGAATTATTCACATACCTATTGGAATTGCCGTTCTGTGACTGGTTGGGCATATTCCTTGGAACGTTCTGCTGCCTAGCATTATTGTTACTGGAATACCTAGGCTGATAATGGTTTCTATTTCCATTGTTCTGCTGCCTGTAAGTATTCTGGTAATTGTTGTTCCAGTTCTGTCTCTCATTTCTGAAAAACATTACATTTCGTCTGCTGTTCTGCATCCCTTGCTCTAGTTCCAGAGCCAGGTTGACAGCGCTGTCGAATGTTTTAGGTAGTGCGGCAAATATTGTCTGTTTTGAGCTTTCGTTCAGCCCATTTTTAAAAACAATGAGGCTGTATTGCTCATTTAGGTTGGCGATAAGAGCTTTCTGTTCAGGGGATGCACTCGCACCTAGTTGCCCTATCTGTAGAGAGTTTAGTTCTGATATTAGCTGAAGGATTTTGTTTTTGTAGTTTGCCACACTCAGATTTCGTTGGCTGAGATTTGCCAACTGGTTTTGTAGTTGAGGTATGGTAGCTGTGCTTTTATATTTATTTTTGAGGGCTGTGGTTAAATCTTGCAAAGTTTGTGGGATTGTTATTGCGGTGACATTTGTCTTCACCGTTTGACTTAGTTTTACGTATACAACGAAATCGATTAATGCTGGTTGAGCTGCTTCTGCTAAATCATTGTAGATGATTTCTATTATTTTCAGAAATGCGTCCAGCTCCTTGTAATTTCCCGAAAAATTTGGGATAGATTTTGATGCTAATTGCAGATTAAATTCCGAAATTTTTGCTGTGTGATTGTTTATTTCTGGTGTAATAAGATTCGGATTAAAAATTTCTGAAGGAAATTCAATATTTTTATCAATCGTATGCTGGATTTCAATTTCGTATTCGTAGTTTGATAGGACTTTTAATATTTTTTCCCTTTTGCGCCAGAATATGTCTAATACAATTCCTTTGTGCTCTTTGGTGAGCTTTTCAAAATATGCATTAGAAATACTCCTTATGGCTTCTAACTCTGTAAAAAGGATTGATATGTGTTTTAGGAATGTTTCTTCCCTGACTTTTAAAGATTTATTCAAACATTTATATGATTTAGTGAATTGCTCTTCCGAAATTTTTATCTTCTCCTCTACTTTCTGGCAGTGCATCATTGTTTAAATCTGTTCATTTTTAATGTTTTTATTTATTGCCCTTTTTAATTGGCTCCTATATATTTTATGAATTTTTAAGATTGAGTTGAAGATTAAGACAGCTGTTATTATTATTAACAGTATCTCTACAAGGCTGGTGGAATTGTTTTGTCTATTTTCTAATAAAACTTCATTGACCACATTGGCCTTGGGGTCACTTATTTTCGACTTCTGAGAGCCCATATCAAATTGTAGAAAACGTTATTTGAAATTTGATTGTTAAATCTTTTTTTTTTTTTATTTCTTATATTTTAACATTTTTAAATTTTTTATAATTAATATTTTGTTTTCTTTCTTATGTTCTAAATTTAACTGTCTGTATAGTATGGCCTTTTCTTTCCTTTGTCTAAACTGCCTTCCGCTACATTGTTTCTTTTTAGGTGGCGGTGTAGTTGTTACTGGTATCTGTTTGTACCTGGACTGCCTCGCCTTGTATAGTTCGATGGTCAGTCTCTTGGGACCCTCCTGTATCGGGGTTGGTATGTATATAGGGTGTGCCTCTTGGGGCGCAGTTACCTCGGGTACATAAGGCTCCGTATAACGATTGAAGATCGCGTCGAATTCAGCCTGGCTGATATTCGCTTCTTCGTTCATTTAGCAAATTTATATTTTAAGGATCAGTGATTTGGCAGTTTCGCTATGATTCTGGGGGATTCAATGATCTGGTAGGATCGCCATGTAGTGGTCCTATGGGGTCAGTGTATGTGTAGTTTTTATATAATTTTATGAGTAGCTTCTTAAATTGTAAAGGCCGCAGAAGTTAAGGCCGATCACATAGGCTATCCCGAAAGACAGCCGGAAAAGATCATGAGAAATAAAATAGAAGACGACTTGTGAGTTTCGTTCCAAAATTAATTCTGATCTTTATTTCCAAATCTTACTCTATTTATACAAATCAAATCACAGAAAGTGATTTGCTTGACTCCTCCTCTTTCTCGACTTCTATGTAGCTGAATTCAAATTCAGCTTGGCAATTTCTTACATTAGCCAATAGAAGTGCTTAGCATGAGGCTAAGCAGAGCTCTAGAATAAACGCTGGCTCAGTCGTAGCATTGACAAATGCATTTTTCAAATGCGGTCATATACTGAAAAAATTTAAAAGGCCATAGAGTCTAAAAACATAGCCCTGTGTGCATTCATTGATATATCAGTCGCTTTCGATAATACGACGTATCAGGCCATTGATGAAGCCATGATTAGCAAGGTCGTAATCCCAATGATCACTCGCTGGCTCCTGGCCATGCTAAAGGAAAGAAAAATCAGCTTTGAGCTAGGAGGGAGTGCTGGCTCAATCGTGTTCACAAGATGATGCCCTCAGGGAGGTGTACTTTCTCCTCTACTGTGGACCCTATTCATAGACGAACTTCTTCATCTTTTGAAGGGCAATGGCTTTGACGTGCAGGGATATGCGGATGACTTAGTAGTCTGCGTAAAAGGAATGCATGAAGAAACAATATCCGATCGCATGCAACAAGCCCTGCGCATCATTGAAAGATGATGTGCTAACAAAGGGTTATCTATCAACCCAAATAAAACAGCCTTGGTGCCTTTCACTAGGCGAAGAAAGCTTTCTATGTAAGAGTCGTCCCTAGGAGGCAGCCGCATAGGGGTTTCGACGGAAGTAAAATACCTCGAAGTAACTTTGGACAAAACCCTCACATGGAATGCTCATTTGGAGGCTACCACGAGGTCTCCCAAAATGACGTACTGGTCATTTAATACAGTTGTGAAGCCAATAGTCACATATGCTTCTCTAGTCTGGTGGCCTAAGACTGCTCAAAGAACAGCGGCAACTAACATCGGCTAGTCTGTGTCGGTATAACAGGTGCAATGAGAACGTGCCCTGTTGATGCTTTAAGTGCCCTTGTGGGAATACCTCCTTTCCCTATTCTGATAGAGAAGGAGGCCACACTTGCTGCATTAAGACTTCAAAACATTTCTGATATAAAAATCGGAAATATGACAGGACATATGAGGATAGTCAAGAATTTCATAAATAGTCCTATATTGCAAGTAAGTGATGCAATAACTCCTACGCTCAGGATCATGCGAAACTTTGAAGTTTCGATCGTAGATCGAGTGCTCTGGGACACAGGGAATCCTTATGCTGAATCCGATTCGGAGATTTGGTATACGGATGGATCGAAGCTGGGAGCTAGTATATATGGACCAAATTACAAAAAATCGGTACCGATGGGTAACTACCCCACTATCTTTCAAGCGGAAATCCATGCAAAAGAACTATGTGGCAGAGAATGCCTCCGAATAAGACTATCCTCTAGGCGAATCTACATTATGTCGGACAGTCAGGCCGCCCTACGTGCCTTGCAGTCTTACACTATAACCTCGAAGCATGTCGATGAGTGCGTCGCAGTCCCTAAACGGCAACGAAAAAGCAGATTACCTGGCAAAACATAATGCTCTAACAGCATTATTTCGTTCGGAAGCATTTGGACTCACGAACGCCCACTTAAAGGAGACCATAAGCAACTTTTTTGCTAAATTAGTATATTGAGGTATAATTAAATATAAAAATTATGATAAAAATGTCCGAAAGTTTGTACCTTCACAGTTTTTATAAATATGACGCCCCCACCAATTCCTGAAATAAATTTTGTCCAAATCGTGGTAGATTAATTTTGATCCTAATTTTTTACCAAACGTCCCAGAATATATTTTTCTGTGCTTATGGGAAATATACTGTGCGTGTGTATTAGTGTGTTTTTTTGCAATCACCTGTGAGTTACGCTACTATATAAGGTATACAATGGATAACTGGCACACAAAGGCTGTATGTCAATCGAAAACATTTTTCGTCAGAGTAAAATGAGGTGAACAAATTTCCTATGGTGTACAAAAATTTTCCATTTGGCTGTGCCAAACGAAAAGTTAAATTATGACAGTAGTAAATTTTGACGTATGGAAAAAGCAAGTGCAAAAGCAGATGCTTTGTGAATCAATTTTCATTTTACGTGTTTGTCATGCATTTATATTGCGTATTATTCTCATTATATTATATTTTAGTGTTAAATAACGCATGTGAACATAAATTTATGTGGAATAATATGAATGTTAACAGCACATGTATCCCTGTGCTCACATTATTGATTCTCAGAATTTTGACAAAATTCTGGCATTCATATTCACCACGATAACTGTCAGAATTTAACATCGCTCTGTCAAAATTTGCTTTTTAAACCGTTTGGCACATGCAGTCGAATGCGTATAAAAAATTAATAGTAAATAAAGGGGTATTTGTTCTCTAAATTTATAAAATAAGGTGAAAAATAATGCATATTTTGTTGCAATTTCGTTAGCATATACCGACCGTTCTTCGTGTATAAGCAAAGAAAATTTATAATAAAGCTAGGTACTAACTTCGAGTTTCACGTGAAACAGCTGTCAAAATCGATACAAAATTTCTTGTTGTGAAATAGCCGTGAAGTTTTGCTTGTACTTCACGGCAAAGTAGTACTAAGTTCACGATCTGAAAATATTTCATAATTTGACATCAGCAACAAAAAAAAAAATAAGTAAATATAAAAATAAAATAAAATTGATTTTGCGCTGGATTTTTATTGTGTTAAAAAAAAATTGGAATTTCTAGCTAAAAGTTTTTGTTCTGAAACAAACCTCTATTGGAGAATTAATTTAAGTCAAATTGCAAAGTTAATTATGTATTTAATAGTAAATCTATTTAAAAAAATGTGTTCTCATTTTCTAGTTTCTTATTTTAAGTTTTTTTGTATTTTTTTTGTGAAATATAATAAAAGTGTAAACTGACAGATTCGCTTAAAAATTTCTCTACAAATTGGAATGAAAAAGTTGTGCAACACAGCAACACTTTTTTGCAAACAAGAACCCAAATTTTCCATGGATTTGTGTTTTGATTGACGATGAGGTGTGTTTTGACATTTTTGTCAAAGCTACATTTCACACTTTATGTTAGTCAGTAGTCTTTGGTCCTACAGTTGAAAATTCAGTCTCCACGATATAACATCCCCAACGGCACTAGGTTGATTGACTTCACCGCTTCCCGCAATATGGCCATCAGTAGTACCAGGTTCCAGCATAAGCTAATACACCAAGCCACCTGCCTGTCCCCTGATCAAAGAACAAGAAACCAGATTGATCATGTCATGATCGACGGCAGACACAGCTCCACCGTTCTAGACGTGCGTACCCTACCCGGTCCCAATATCGACTCGGACCATTATCTTGTTGCAGCCAAGATACGCACACGCCTCTGTTCAGCGAAGAAAGTACGCACAGTAACGGAAGGAAAGTTTGACGTCGAGAAGCTGCGCGTGACACAGACAGCTGATAATTTCTCCACTCGACTCTCACAACTGCTATCGGAGAGCAATCCCCGACCTAACGATGTAACCGAGCAATGGAAGCATATCTCTCACTCATTACGTACCGCCGCCGAGGCCACTATAGGGTTTCAGCGAGCCCGCAAGAACAACTGGTACGATGAGGAATGCACCACAGCCTCGGACAAAAAGGACGCTGCATAAAGGGAGACGTTGCGAACGGGCGCAACCCGCAGTGTATGGCAACGCTATCGTGAGGCGAAGAAGGAAGAGAGACGCCTTTTCAGAAAAAAGAAACGTGAGGCCGAAAGGCGTGAGTGTGAGGAGCTTGAGATGCTGGCTGACAGGAATGATGCCCGAAAATTCTATGAAAAGATCCGGCGGATGACGGAAGGTTTAAAGACCGGGGCAAGTTCCTGTAAGGACAATAACCGCGACCTGGTAACCGACGTACAGAATGTACTTAAATTATGGAGGGAGCACTTCTCCTCACTGCTAAATTGCGAGGGAGACGTCGAATACGATACCCCAATCCCTGACGATGGAAAAGTCGTCCCACCACCTGACTATGATGAAGTGAGGATAGCTATATCTCGGCTCAAAAACAACAAATCGCCTGGGAAAGACGGACTACCCGGCGAGCTGTTCAAACACGGAGGCGAAGAGATGGTAAAAAGCATGCATCAGCTCTTATGCCGAATATGGTCAGATGAGTGCATGCCTCCAGAATTGGAAGAAAGACGATCCCGCTAACCCCACCAACAAGATGATGCCAAACAACAACAATAAAAACAATGTTGCATGCCCCTTCAGCCACTGCACCTAAGATGGGCCTGCGATGCATGTTGGTATGAGTGGTGTGTGCACTGGCGTTAATTCGGGAGCTTCAGCCTGGGGAGGGTTCTAAACACCCACACCGAACCAAGCCATCATCTTTCAGCTTAGGGGAATGACAAGAATAGTAATTTGCACACCTAAGATCTCCGCCGGAAAGCCTGCGCACCATCACCTATACCTGGAAAACCCCATACCTGGCAGCGCGCCTCGGGTTTGAACGGCTGCCCTTAACCCACCCTACCATGGCTCTAAGCTGTTAATAGAGCCCCAATTGACTGCCTACACTACTTATGAAATCAGACCAAAACAAATAGATTAGAACTCCATGTTATATAATATTTATTACAATTCAACTCATGATGCTTATCTCTAATTGGGTAGCATCTAACCTCAAAGCTACAGAGTTACTTATGATTTAAACCTAAAATGCAAGCAAATTTCTCTAAGTGTATAAAACAATCAGCTGATTACAAGTGACGTACTTTTACACTTATATACTTAGCTCATATGGTCAACGACCTTGCCGCTCACGAAAAGTTGGAGCATTAACAGCTGATAAAAAAAAAACTAAAAGAGAAGATCAATCTCTTTACCTATCGTTTTGCAAAATAGCGATCCCAAAACTCATGCGCCAAAAAAATATAGATGTAATTGTGTATGCAAGAAAAATCACGTAGAAAATGCTCTCTACACATGTATGCATATTTGTATGCCCAAATGTGCATTGAGTTACCGGAGCAAAAAAAAAACACAATTTAACTATGGCATCTACATACGTGCCTACATAATGAGCTAGGCATATACCCTGCAGTGAAACCACTAACTAGTC
Organism: Campiglossa producta; assembly: GCA_964058755.1. NCBI lineage: Eukaryota > Metazoa > Arthropoda > Insecta > Diptera > Tephritidae > Campiglossa > Campiglossa producta. The sequence goes on along the minus strand of CAXKVI010000005.1, from coordinate 28,212,924 downwards.
AGAAAACACACTAGAAATCAAACTACTCACAAATGGTACAATCCATATCAGTATGCAACAATACTTTTCTGGTTAAAATCATACCAGTCCGATAGTAATTCTATACCTACATAAAATGGGGTATAGGATTGTACGAATTGTATTCTGGAAAAAAATGAAAAAAGTAGAAATAACAAAGTAAATCATCGATTTGCATAAATTGGGGTTAATGAAAGTATTTCTACATTTGGACTATGATTGTTCAATCTTCTTCGGACTAGTGCAATAATAGTATCATTTGACCGAAAAGTAATTTCGTTCCTTTTGGAACTACAATGGAAACTAGTATTTTCCCATTAGTTTTTGACTGGTAAGTTTGCGTCAGCTTCGAAGAAGTTCGGACTAGTTGGCTTGACTGCAGGGTAACCACCTGAGTGATTAGGCAACTTCTCTATGCTATTTTAAAATGGTTGCTGGACAAAATTCATTAAGTTGACTTACTTGTTTTGTTTTTACTTGTTGTGTTTGAATCCCACGTTGTCCCACGAAGCGACGAAGGCCTTCCTTGCTTGGTGAGTACGTAGCGGCTGGCGATCGCAGGTATGAGTTGCCCTTGCGGATAATTAGTAAACTGAATATTGCATGATTTTATCCAACCAAATTAACAAAAGTTAACAAGTGGGGCTATTGTTATGCTCCCAACTGTATATGGGATAAGCGAAGGTCGCTTGAAAGAGATGAGCAAGTAGCCGCCATCAAAATGAATCGGAGCAAAAAAAAATATAACTAAAACTGAAAGTTGACTAAGCAAGAACTTTCAATTAAGGGAATCCCTGGAATCTTGCTAAACTCTTACTGTATTGGTTTAAGAGTGAGCGCAGATTAAATGAAATGTCAACTGGTAACATTTATGTGGAGCTAGTTCACGTTTGAGAGCTAAAAATATGCTAAATTATTTATGTATGTACATAAATATGTTCATACATAACTATGTAAATGAAGTGTTAGCATGAAACTAGGAAAATTACGTTAATGAAATCTTATCTTAATTATTATGATCTTTTAGCTAGCATGATGGTAAGTATAACTGATAGGTATTTACTTTTACTACTAATGTATCTTAAGGTAAATTGTGATGGTAAGTATTAATTTATACCTCATTAATTTACAAATTCATTTTAGGTTAAGGTAAGTACGACTTGTATCTTTCTTTATGCATATAGGTATATTTATACAATTTAACTGATAGTAAGGGGGGATTTCTTTTACCACTTTCTTTTTTTCTTTTAGATTAGGGTTAGCGATCTCGAATCGCTGGGATCCAAAGGTAAGTATATGTATATGCGTAATTCAAGGATATTATAAGGTAACTGTTAATACATATTTAAGTTCAAACACGCGCTCACATAGTGCAACCTAAACATTACATATAAATAAACCAAGAATAAAAATATTGACCTACATATTTCCATACGTAAACAAAATTACACAATAAAACAAAATACGCAATATAAGCACAAATTCAATTTCCGTCAATAATTATTACCAATAATTAATTTACTGTCAATCATGCACATTTTCCTTATAGTTATAGCTTAAGATATTTATGTTAGTGTAAGCACTTTATTTGTATAAAAGGTTTGTGCGAAATAAAGAACAACATGCATAAACGAATTAACTTCTTTTGAATGCATATGATCTTAAGGTGCTTCTACCTAAGATACTCTTTTTTTATATAACACACTCAAGGCGATTCTGCCTGAGTAAACTCACAACAAAATCAAACCTCGTTCGATAGGTGTTCTATCTATCCGAGCATTCTTTGGTGACCCCGACGTGATCCTGAAACAAGAAACAGGATCACACTTGAAGACGCAGTATCCTCAACAAGGAACGTCAAGCAATCAAACCACATTATATTGGTAATTGGGTCCTGTGATAAGACACAGGATAACATTATAGGACGAGTCAAGTGTCCAATCGTTCAACGACCACATACTGGTGTATGCTGATCCTGTAACAAGGCACAGGATCACAGTACAATTGTCGGCAACAGTACATTGTCGCGAAGCTATAAAACAAGGGTGGTTTGCTGATGTGATCCTGTGCCTTGTTACAGGATCAATGTGTTTTATAGCTTCGCGACAATGTACTGTTGCCGACA